>VOMN01058061.1:0-19667 GCA_014899125.1 Orchestia grillus | reverse complement strand
GGGGGGACTAGAAAAGGGGGGCACAAAAGGGAGGACTGGAAAAGGGGGGGGCATTACAGTGCCCCAGGGGGGCACTGTAACGGTACCTCAGCTATAGCTAGGCTTTTGAGACTTATGTTTCGTAACCACTTTTTTCATTCTATTTTGAAGCCTTTTTCGCTGATTATTCTTTATTTTTTTCTTCTTTTTCCTTCTTTACTTGATGTTTCTATGCACTGGAAATCCTGTGTGGGAACACACGTGTGCATTGATTCCACGCTTTCTAAAGTCCATACTGAATGGTCTCTCCTTTACGCCCCCTTGAGGTCGGCTTTGACGTGACTCGGGAGCTATAAAATAACAAATGTTAAAATCGATGGACGTGTTTACACAGAGTGTTGAGGTCGTGTATTTTCGGGTTTCATTTTGCAACCGAATCTCAAAAATGTTTTAAGAGATCTGTGATCATTTTTCTAGTGTTTATGTAAACAGCGCTAGCAATGTGTAGTTTGTTCGACAAGGTACCTTGGATACTTTGCAGTTGTCCAACAGGGTAAGATTCCGAAACTTCGAGGAGTTGAAAGTTAAGCCGTATGATGAGTGTCTAAATTAATTGATGGGAGGGAGATCAGGAGGAAACGGTTTTTGTTGGAAGGTTACTCGAGTGAGCATTGCATAATCAGCAACTCGTGTTCTGAAAAACTTTCTAAGCCCAACTGATGCGAGGGCAGAGTTCGTGTTTCCTCTTTCTTCATTTCGTAATTCTTTTTTAGGAAGCCTACATGCCAAACCAATTTCGTCCTGCAATGCGCGTCTTTTTAAAGACGTATCTTCCTATTGTTCAAATGCTACGATTGGTTTTAGTTCTTATAATTTTCTGAATAGCTAAAATTCGTGAGTCTTTTCCAACAAATATTCATGATGCCCTCTTTTCTTGAATATTTCAAAAGCTCGCTCTCTGCCCAGTTCCCGCAAGCATCAGCATGGCCCACGTGACTGTTTTAAAAAAATTGCATTACCTGAGCTTGACGTTCTCGTAGATGAGTGATACGATCGGCATTTTAAGAGTTTATGGACCTTATCTTCTTATCACATGGGCGACTGCACTCAACAAACTTTCCTTGATGGTCGACGTTGGTTTGTTTGTCTGTGTTTTTCTTCAGAGCGCTGAGAGTCGAGGGGAAACTTGAAGCGGCCGGCACAAGATTGCTCTTCTTCGTTGACAAAGTTCTCTGGAAAAGTTGACGGAGCTTCCAGTGCCCTTGGAGCATAAATTTGTCCTGCGTAGAGGTACTCGAATGGAACAATGTTATTGAAACTGTTCAATATATATTCATGAACATGATCTTTGTTGCATGTTGCACTAATGAGGTCGCTGAGAACGATGTGGAGGTCTCTCCTTCGTACATATTCGTGCTGCGGACTTTGCTTTAGAATCCCCGTTAAGTGCAAAATGGCCATCTGTTAATTAGAGCGTTTCTGCCCTGTCGTGAGCTCTTTCCAGACAATGGTCTCGTATTGAAGTCTGGCTACTGACCTCTTCGAATATGAGTGAACAAAAGCTTAGTTTGTTTTAGTTTTCTTACTTGGTGCTAGGTTTAATCGCGAAGGTATTCATTCCTTTTCATTTTCAATGACACTATGATCTTACCTGGGCTTCAATGGAAGTGATATCAATTAGGGATTTCTGTTGTTCACATTAGTAAGTCAGTTGCTGCTCTACAAACCTATGAAAATGTACGTGATTATACCGGAAATAAGACTTCATAATCGGCTTTTGCAAATGGATTCCATAGATAATCTCTATTTTTTTACTTTAATACTCTATGCTTGGAAAAAGGCGATAAGTGCGCGTAATGAGATGTTGTCTTTCATTATAAATTTTGAGTAAATAGTCTGTACAATTAAGGCTGATACGCTGATATTCAAACTTAATTTAATACATTATCATCTGATATCCTTTACAAAAATACCAATATTTTCATAAAATTTCGTTCAGCTGGCAACTCATTACAGTGAATAGCAAAATGTTCCGGTTTACTTGAGCTTTAGCAGTATAACATGTATTTTTAGTGTTAAAACGCTCTCTTTCATTTTTAGTGAAATCGAACGCTTGAATTTCTGGCGTCGCTTCCACAAATACGCAAAGGGCCGTAAAGAGAAGTCAGTACACCACCTTGGCCTGAATTCAGGACTTCTTGTTCGCTCTAACTCGTGCGTCGGTCGTGTTTGCGTTAACTCGTGCGTCGGTCGTGTTTGCGTTGATTTGCAGGTAGACATGTTTTTAATCAACAAGGCCGTGTCACGTTGAGTGGCACACGTCTAAATTGAGGCGGTCTGAACCACATCGGTTCAATGTTGTTGCTGTTGAGGGCTGTTCTAATGGGGTTTTGCTTGTTGATTTATTGTCATTCGTTCATTTTACATTAAACACTTGGAGCATGAAAGTCTCGCTTCGAAAGTTTTGCATTTCGACTTTCCTGAGCGGCTGCCTATTCGAATCGTACTCTTTCACATGCCTCAAATGCCATGGTTTTCTTCGAAAAGTATCAAATTTAGGGAGTAAACAATACAAACGGAACTAATACAAATTATTTAAATTATAATGTGTTCGAAAAGGTATCATATCATACCGCAGAAGAAATTATATTATGTGTTGAACATTATTCCTCAGGACAAATCATACGTGTATTACTCGTTTGTTTGTTCAATAGACAGGACAAACGAGTGAAAAGGCTTGAATGAAGCGTTCATTGGGAGGCAGAAGTGCAGGTTTAGTGGTGGGGCTGTGAGCGGGGGTGACGACGTGCCTGCATGGTGTGGAGGTTCTATTTGTCAGTGTAATTGTAGACGTCAAAAAAATAAGTTGTCCAACTTCAATATCGGTGACGAATGGATTGCCTAGCGTAAATAACATAGCTGAAAAATGAGCAGCTTGAACCCAAATGAATGCGAAGTTCTTATCATTTTATTCTTTTGTTAAACCGTTTTAATTGTTATCATTGTTGTAGTGGCTTGAGTAGCAAGATGAGCTATTCTGCATTTTTGAATAGTTTCGAAATAGCCTCTGAAAATAATTTTTTGCTTTAGCTGTTATGGATTTCAGGTTCTTAGTTATTGAACTCCGCGTTTTGTTGCACTTGATTCAGTCTTGCATGTACCGTGAAATTTGACGACGAATGACATGGCCGTAAAAAATGTTAACATTTTACACACGGAGTTAACAGATTCACCCTCGCAGTCCCGCGGTACGTTTTGCGTGACTCGGAACATTAGCAGTTTCATTATGTGTCATTGAGGGTCCCCGGTATGATCACTTGCTCTTATGTTACTGCTTGTATAACAGGTACGAGAGCTCTGTCATCTGCATAGGCGCTTATCTCTTTCTGCATATTTAAATGGACACAGGCGTCTTAGTAAAGACAATTTTTATTACTTTTGAGTCATTGAGGGTCCCTTGTCTGATTACTTGCTCTTATAGTTCGGCAAATTGAATTGGTACAAGAGCTATGAAACTTTCCGGGGGAGGGATGGATTTGTTCTCAATTTCGTAGTGAATCAGGTATGGTGCTTTGGGGTTCTAACTTCTCTTACTTATGACATATTTCATAACAATAATCAAATATGAGGTGCATGTGTATCGTTTTAGCATGCTGCCCTATCTGACTGGTGAAAATTAGCAATTAATGTAGAAATGAGCAATGGTATTAGGTACGCGTTTTTTTCATCAGTGCCTCTGCTATTTCCACGTATGATTTTTTTATCTAACACTTGATAAATTATATTATAAATCATTGTTCTGGGTAGTAGAGGATGCTTTAAAACCAGGCGATGACTTGGGAAGAAAAGGGTAAAGGTCGGACAGTTCCTGGATATATATACGACGAGAAAGCAGCAAGATCTTAGCGATAATAGTTTTGTTATTTTAGAATGGTGTTAAGATATTTATGTGCCCGAGATAAACCATGTAGGAAAATAATGAAACACTTGACTGCCTCGAAGTTAATTTAGAAAGATCTGTGAGAGAGGTCACGTAAGAAAGATCAGGGATGTTGGACGATTAAGACCGGTGCAGATGAGACGAGCAATTCTTTCAAGAGTCTAATAATTTTAGTCATGGTACTGCTTATTAATACTAACTTATACAACAACGCTCACCCGTTGCATAGAGTAAGCTCATAATACTGCATTGAGTTTACCAGCGTCGCTACGTTACAAAGGGGAGGGGCCCCCTCTCGAGATCACACATGTACCCCGGGTTCCCAAGAACTTCTAGTTTCACCGGTGGGGTCTGCGTCGCGGCTGCTTCGCGTGCTCCCTGCCCGCTGCAGATTTGAGCGATGGGCACGCTAGGCTTGGACCGGAGCCTGTCAGACCGGCGTACCTTTTTCTGTTTTCCGTCGCCTATTCCATTTCACTGCATGAGACTAGGTGGAAACTACTCCTGATCATGCACTGTGCGGCAAAATTTCGCTTTTGTCCAGCTCTTGGGTCAAAACTGAAACCACTGTTTCCTGTTTCTTTGTAGCTAAACGAAATGAAGAAAAACATAATTTTTATGCTAGGACCTCGCTGCTTTGGTTAGGTCAATATACATTTTAAAGTTAACTTTCTTCTTATGATACCAGTAATGAAATAATACAAGTGTAATACGAAAACAGAGCTTTGAATGACGGGCATTTTTTGTTGTTTTGCGATAAGGAGAGTTAGGAAGTAATGTCTTGATTGCCATGAGCAAAGATTGTTCCATTGCACCACGTTGTGTGCACAGCTCTGCTTGGAACGCTACAATGGTTGCTGTTGTTTTCGGCTTTTTCACGGATTTATTCTGTTCATTCTTCTTTTGAAGCGTTCTCAGTTGAAGGCTCTTAGTTTTGATCATTTTGTAAGCCTTAATAAGCAGACTTTCGAAGTTTATTTTTCCATTTCTTTTTAGGCTCTTTTTTTACTACGTTAGTATCAGAAATGTCCTATCATGTTAAATGAAGTTTATTAGTTCGAATCCTCAACTCGCCCATCAATTTTAGGTTTCTTAATTTAAAACTCATTATGGTTCATAAATGCTACACGTACGCCGATCGCAGTTTCTGGATCCGATTTTGATATTATCTCTAAGCATATACTTACATTCCAATTACCTATAAAGCCATATTTATACCCCTTATAACCTATGATTCAGAATATCTACGTTTTGTATATGGCTTTAAGGGATCCATGGTCTTTAATCACCTTTTTTGGTCAAGAACATTTTTATCTTATTTCAAAAAGTGTTTGCGGGGGCTCCATTTTCGCCCGCAAACCAAAGAATATTTCCCCTTTGTTGAAGAAGAGAATGTTTAATTCATCGTGCGTTTGTTATCTCTAGCGCAGTTGTAATTGCTCCACTCGGAATTGTGCAGGTTGTTCTCTTGTTTCTAAGTCGACTTGTTTTTTGCAGAATCCGTTTACAAACGATCCTTGAGAGCATTTTCTATGTTCAAAGTACAGTGTGGTGGGAACTGTTGAGGTTCATGGATTGTATGTCTCTGCTGAGTTCTTAGTTCGTGGTTCAGGATATTTAGGCACTCTTTTGAATTATTAATATTCCGATTCGATTGTACTTATGTCACGTACAAACATGCCTTGTTTTCGTGTGAGTACTCGAAATTATTTAGCTCGTTTCACCTTGTTATTCGTTGGAAAACTTGGAGAGAATGATAAGTTGGATCTGTTTCTGTTAGAGATGCATGCATTCCCCTCGTCCCTCCCCCAATTATGCGGTGCTGCTCAGCTGCTGATCGGCGCTAGTTAAAATGTACCATTTGAAGACCCATATATTTCGCAGGTTAACAGCAGCAAATTATTTGTCTTTCAACCACGTCTTCCTGGGCCCGTTCTGTACCATGAACGTTAATATTTGAAATTACTTTATTTGCTCAAGATGTATGAGAACACTCTAGAATGCTCGGTTTGTACCGAGTGAGGTCGAGGAAGGACTAGTAAACTCGTAGGTTTTCTTCATGGAACATTTGACGAATTTGCAAAGTTAAACAATTCTAGTTGAGAAAAAACAACATAGTCCTGACCGAGGAACGAATGAAGTTTCGGCGGTCACTATTTTTTTTTAATTCAGATGTGCTTATCCTGAAAGCCACACTGTGCAGCTGGTATTTCTGAGTGTCCACCCTGTGTGTGTCGGTTAGCTCGAGTGCAGGTTGTATGAGCCCAACGCCCAAAATCTTTCAACTGCTTTCCTACAAGGTGAGCCAAGACTGCAGCCCAAGTTTCCATGCCAATTAACTCCCAGTTAATGACGTTAGACTGCTCCCGAGCGCTGCCGCTGCCGCCTTCAGCTCCATATTGAGCAGTGCTCGGGCCTCTAATTCGAACTTACTGGCTGTATAAATCTTGGAATCTTGACTTCTTTGTGAAATCTTTGGTATGAGACTATTTCTGAAGTTTTCGTTAAACTTGGTCAGACGTTGTTTTTGTTACTCTTCTCGTCTTCCTTCGACGCTTTTGGTGTTTAATGTTTCTCGTGTCGGCGGCCATTTGTTGTGACTGGTCCTGTACAGTTCAATAAATTCAATTTTTTCAGCAAATCGTGTTGTCCATCATGAAACAATGTGTGTAATTTGTTTTTTCGTGTATCTAATGTGGGAAACATTTCTCGGTGACTCGCATATTGTCAAACACTAGATCTTCGGAAATGTCAATTTCGCTAATATACATTCAAAAGTCGTCGTCAAATGACACCCACGCTCGTTGTCAGAATACGCTTACGAAAGATGTTAACTCTCAAGGGCATAGGATAGGTAATAGGGTTAGCTTAGTTAGATTTGTCCATCGTATGCTATGGGGACTGGAGTCCCTAGGGGCCACTGTTAGGTTACCTCAGCTATAGATAGGCTTTTAGGACTTCTCTTTTTCATGCCCACTTTGCTAATTTCAATTTTCACACCTTCTTCGTTATCTCTTCTTCATCTTTTCTTTCTCTTCATTCTTCACTTACTGTTTCTATTCACAGGGGATCATGTGTGAGAACGCATCTCGTGCTTAGATTCTCCGTTTTCTATATCCATACAAATTTATATTCTTTTCGCTCTCTTTGGGTCACATTCATGTGGGTCCCCACTTACGAATAATCTAATCTAGGAGATGCTCTAATGCCCTAAGCTGCTGGAATTGACTTTTTCTACGAGAGTGTTGACGGGGATTGTCATGCAGCGTTCCTTTGGGGGACTAACCGCCCCTCGGGGAACAAGAAGAGTTTGCGAGCGTCTAACTTGGGAATTATTCCGGTGATGCCCTCTTTATCGTCCCCATCTGAGACGTGACGCTCCCTAGAGATGACTTGAGCTACCTGCACTGCATAGATGTCGGAGCACTGCTGGCTAGGTTAGGTTGAGTGGTTTGTAAGGTTAGGTTCTTTCACTGGTCTTGGTTTTTGCTTGAAACTTCGTAAATTGAATTTGTTGAAAAGAATTCCTAAGGAATCAAGCTGAAAAGGGCTTTTAGCGGTGCAAAATAGATGCAATTTCCTCCTTGGGTAAGCTTCAAAATGGTGGCAATGAGGGGGCTTGCGTTGCTTGTAGTGCATAGCATGTTTCTTTTCATTCATGTAAGATTTTTGTTTATCTCATCTTGGGTAAATTATTAATTTTTTCATGAAAACAGTTTATTTGCTTAATCGCGTCCAACGTTTCGGCTTAAATTAGAGTTCACGAATTTGTAATGGTCATAGAATTAGCGTTCAGCGACATGCTTATTGTTAACTCGTGTAATCTTCCTAAGTGTCTATTTTCCACATTTGTTCGAATTGAACTTTTTCTTGTCGCTGTAATCCTCGAGTTTGATGCAAAAAAGGGCAGTGATGTAAAGCCAAGTTTACACGTTTTAAGAATCTTTCTCATTCACGGCTGTACCTGAGAGGTCGTCTTGCCTCTTCCTAGCTTGCCGTCCTGCGTTGTTAATGACCGTCTGCATCATTTTTCCGGGCCTGAGCAAGTTTTCGAGTTAGGCAACTTCAGCTTACTGATAGTTTGGCTTCCCTGCGATGAATCTGTACGGTATTTTTCCCATTCGTTTGTGTTTTTTCTAGTTTCCGAACATGGGATAAGTTTTGTTAATAGATTTTAGTTTTTTGCCGTTCCAAATTTCGCACAAAATTTTCGGTTAAAATGAGAAAGGCATTGAAGAGAGCGAAACTTCAATTCTCAATACAGGAGACCCATTTGAATTACATGGAAGACTACGGGGAATGAGATGAGTGGGTTTTACCCTCGCTGATGTTGACGTAGTCAAGGAAGTGATAGAAATTACAATCCCTATACTTATATTCTGTCTCGCGAAATGCTACGGAATGTGCTTCTCTAGTTGCTGGAAGTAAAGTTATATAGAACTTCGTCTTTTGCTTCATTATAATGCACGTTAGACTTTGAAAAACAGCTGTCATTCGCTGAACTCTCGTTATACCCTATGAACAATTCCCTTGCTTACGGCATTATGTCCCCTCACTTGATCCCCCATTCCTATTATGCTGTCCATAATATTTAAGGCATAAACCTAACGACGGAAAAGTTCCAAGTGCTGGGCCGGTGATTTGCGTGAGAGCTTTGGCAGCTTACCGGAAGCGGGAATATTCTTCGGGGAAGTAAAATTTAGTTTTAGGATCAAAAGTCGCATGAAAATGCTCGGGCTTCATTTTACGAGACGGGACTTTCTAAGTACCGCAGGGTTTGTGATAGAAGTCCCTGAAGGTTCCCCTCGATTTATTGATTTTCATTGCGTGTGGTTTCATAAGCGAGACGTCTTTATGGGGGCACGCAATCCTCAGGCCACATTAGGACATCAGAGATATTTCTTATTACGTCGGACGGCTATCAGAGGAAATCCTTCTGATTGGATCTGGCAATCACGCTCCTTTAATGAGCGATCGTTACTTTCATTGGTCTTGATGAGATTCCAGAAGCACTAGCTCGCTTCTGAAGCACGGTCTTGAGTAAAATTTATGCTTAATCGAACGGCGATATAATTTCGTTTAAGTGAGCGGGCATCTTTGCATCCTCTGATGTGGCGCTTGCATGCTCTCTAGCTCACGGAACCACACAGAGTTTGGAGCTGGGATCATTGGCCAAGGTTGTGTGGATGCTATCGTTTCAGGTTAAATCTGTCGTTCTCACTTTCTTGCACAAGTGCTTCGTTATCCTTTCACATGAAACACTTTGAATGAACTACAATTTTTCACTTTCACCTATAATTCGTCAGCGAACAAATTGAACCACGCGAGTTGCTATAAAAGCCCAGTAAATGAAAATTCATTTTTTGATCAAGTAGCACAACTCATACCAAAAATAATACTCTTCTTCTTGCCCTGATCTTCGATGTTGCATTTTGCAACTTGGGCTCTGAGATGAAGTCACCTCGCGTGACCCCACGACGTACACCGGGCGGCCGCTGAGGCTAAATATCTCCGTAGTCGGGCTCGGATTTACCGAGGCTGGTCCGGTAACCCACCTATTGATCACTAGTCTGCCGGGCCAATTTACCGGGGCTGGTCATGTAACTCACCTATTGATTACTAGTCAGCGGTGCCAATGATGCTGCAGATCAGAGACGAGCTGTAGATTCTCAAGCGAAGTATTAATCTCCTGTCTTCAAGTGCTCGCATTGTACATCCCTTCTCACCTGTGGGAAAACGGGTGTGGTAAGTTTTACGAATGCTGGGTTGGTTGCGGGCGTTGCATGATTTCCTGCCTCGATTCTCTCTCTTGCTTCATCTTGCAAACAAATATAATCGAGTATTGTCGCACGAGCTTTCAGATATATAAAATTTTGTTTTTACTAGAATGCAATTCATTCCGTCATCCTGTCATTTAAAATTTAATACAGTTCAATTGGGTTTATATTTATTTAATTTATTTTTTATATTTTTAAAGCCTTAAAATTGCGTTTTTAACGATTTGGTTGCAGGTTGGGTCTTTGAAGAAAATTAGGTTTGTTTTTATTACCGTCGCTGCCCTTATTGGGCAAATTATTTTACTTTGAGCTGTCTAATTCACTTTCCGTCGTCGGTAAATTCAGAAAGTTTTCCCCCTTTCAACAGTGTGTGCGGAGGCGAGCTCTCATGCAGATCAAACAGCTCGGCGAACCTTGACTGAGGTTTAATATGCAATACTGTAATGCACTCTTTACCTGCATTGCAGTGCGAGACGTCTCTTTTTACCGGCGTCAAACGTTTGAGGCAATATTTCACTCTAGTATCGCTGTTCATAGGCAATCAAGTAAACGTCCTGTGATGCTGGCTGGTTGAAAGACAAAGAGCTAATATTTTCTGTTTGATTAACTCGTGAAGTCGAGGCGAATACATATTACTTCATTTAATAAATGAAGTCGAAATTAAATGAGCCTCTATGAACACATTAATACGCAACGCTTGCATCACTCGGCTGTTGCACAAAAGTTTCAAGAACGTTTCGCCTCAAACGTAATTTGAAAGCGAGCTTGGCCGCTCTTTTCGCAACACGTGACGCTCTCGGCCGAGAGCTGGGGCCGTACAGGACGCTCGTCGGCAGCGCGGGCGGTGGGGATGCCGTACGAATAACTCGCTTCCCTTAAAGCTGACTTGCGTGGGGATGCGCAGTAAGAGCAGGTCAAGGGGAAGTGATGTGGGGAGGCGGGGCTGCTACACGATGCCCGCCCGCTGGGGAAGGTTGAGACCTTGTCGTAAACCTAGCTGAGGTAGAAGACGCAACGGCGCGTTGTAAGGAGAGGCCAGCGCCTTCCATGGATCTCGCTTCAAATTTAGGTCAGATAAAATGGGCTTTGTCGACAGAGGGCCTGTTTTTCTGGGCCTAACGGTGGCGTAATATGAGCTCTGACTCATCATTAAATGATTTTTCGCCTGATTTGAAAAAATCTTCCTCAATTACTCAATTTCTTCCGATACAATTTTCAGGTATGGGCTGTTTTTTTTTGTTATTTTGTTTACACAGTTCTTCGAGGACGCTTATTTTCCAGAGTAAATTGTTTTCATTTGTTTCCAGAGTGCTGCTTCTTTAGGCGTGGGTTATTTTATGTGCCACTGTCGATGTGTCGCCAAACTACGAGCGTCATTCCCTCTGCCCTCTCACCCAGGCCGTCGCTCCTGGCAGTAACCCGAGGTGCCCAAATTGAGTTGCAGAATTGCATTACTGCCTTAGCTCTCTGGAAGACTGCGATGCCGAGATTTTGCGGGCCTGGATCAGGGTGAATGTCCGGGCAAGAACTGAAGATTGTGATATACTCGTGCACTTGGCTGGCTTGGGGAGGCTTTAGAAGGCCTTAGAAAAGCGTGATACATGTTCTAGCGCCTGTCCGTGTTGGGAGGTTTGAAATCTCATGTTGACGCCCGGCGACTGATTTGAAATTTCGTTGAAAAATTGTCATTAAAGAATGTTCAAAATTAAGAGTGAAGCAAAAATTACTCGTTGAAAGCTTATGGAATATTTGAGCTACCGTTGTTATATAGAAAAATAATATCTATGAACGACGACGTGCTTTTTATAGAACTTTCAGTAGGCGTTTGCATTGCCTGGGTCGAAGAACCGCTACAAATGAAATGACGAGATTATGTTGGTATACTGTTTGATAGGTGCAGGGTCCTTAAAGGCTACCATGAGCTGTACGTGTACATTATGCTGATTTCCAGAAGGTCTCTTGGATTTTATTCCAAGATACAGCTCTAGTAACCGAATTAGGGCTCCTTACTACCCGAATGGCACCGCCTCATTCTCATGCCCCGAGCCATAAAACTCGCAATGTCTTTTTGATTCTTCTTGAGCCTTTTGGAATATTTCACATGGACCATTAACGTGCTTAAGTAGCATGCTATTTATGCTAATAAGCTTGCAGAAATTCCCACACGTAGCTTCCGTAGAATCCATAGTCTGAAAGTTGAAAACTGATCTGAGCTGTCAGGTACATGCAGCCTAGCGTGCCGAGAATATATGCATTCATCTCACTTGTACAGCTGATCAGCCTCAGGTACGAATAACACTATTTCGTGTATCTAAGTTACCCAAGCTCAGTGAGGTATACGTACATAAACAGGGGGGCCTCTAAGGCCCCCTAACTGACGTTGGTAGTATTGATACACTAAACAAATCTGCAGGATTTCCTTTTTTTATAATGAATTATCTTGATTTCTTTACCAGTTGCAGGTCTATTGATATTTTTTGAGAGAGGGCACTTAACTTATGGCTGACCCTGTAGGTTCTCAAATTTTCACCTCTGAAATGCACATTCGATTTGTGCGAGTAATTCTAGCCTGACAGCCAGCAAATAGATGTCAGGGAACCGACGAGTAAAGTCGCCCCAGGGGCCCTGCACAAGTTGGGCTCTTCTGGGGGCATTGATCCCGTGCTGCCGAGGTCTCACGGCCAAGGCCGCTGGAGTGAGTGCACGTTCCTTTCATGTGGATGTTTGGGGCGTCGGGAGCGTTGTCTAGTGTAGCTCGCGGTGTTCCAGCTGTCTATCTTGCTTGGTTGGCGAGTCCGTTTTTCTGTCACGCTATAGTATATAGGATTCAGATAAAGGAAAATTCCCGGGTCCGTATTCATAAACTAAAAAATAGCGAGACGCTGATAAGCATCAGTCCGTGTCAGTCAGACTGAAAATAATATTTTTTCGTGTCAGAGTTGCTGTAATAAGAGGGCATCATAAGAATTCAACATCATTTGTCCCGCCATTTTTGGCGGGGCGCGTCTACTGGTATAATACTAAAACTCAGATCATCTTGCTTGCTTGATTGTAACCGTTGGCACTCCTCAGTAATACGATAGGGCAAAAATTCTAAATTCTCAGTAATGAAATAAGGGTTATTTCCGTCATATCATGGAAACTGTTGATTGGGACTAAAGGGAATGAAGTACTTTATTTGGCTTTGGATATTTGTTAGGAAATAAAGAATAATCATTAGAGGCTCAAACGGGACTCTAAATTAATAACCCAACGGGTTATGGGGAGTTTAGTATTCTACAATATTAAAAACTTAATCATCTTGTTATTTTGCTTTCTTGATTTGATTGATTAATAAAAAACTGTTAAAATACGATATGAACCTACATCGATGTACAGTATGTATATTGATAGTGTCATTTCAGGTCAGGTCACGTCAGAGAATTAGACCTCTTCTGTAGCATCCACGGCTCCTCATAGAGAGATCAGCAATTCGTATTACAGAAGTCTGTTGTGGGTTTAACTCTTTATTATTTCTTATTTGTTCACATGCGTGCTTGGAAGGCCGGTGGATTACGCGCCTTCGTTTCCAGCTCTTTTTTTCTGGCGCGTCACATTTTCAAAGGGCGTACGCATCATTTTGCTGGTTATGTTGGGCTATCGCATTCTTTTTCTTGCGTTTTTATTTCATATATGTATATATATTTATAAATATATTTATAAATATATGGGTATGGCTGTCGATACGTCAAGTTTACAAAGCAGCTTTGCCAATTTTTCATTCAATTTGAAAAAGGAAAGAAAACTGAAAAATATTTAATATTGGTTCTCCACATGTTTTCCTTTTGTTTAGGTGGTGGTAAATGTGACCGACGCGTGACGGTAATGTGGGCGAAGCTTTATTTTCTTGCATTAGAACGGAAAAGCCAATTATTTTGCGAGTTATTATTTGGCGAGAATTCATTACGTTGCCTTCAGTACAATAAAACACGGAACTATTTGGCAAGAACTCGCACGCATTGTATTTTTGCGGACGCTGCCGACTACGGTTGGATACTGTGCTACGACAGCAATGCTCGTTGGTATATTTTCTCTACCTAGGTGTGTCAATTATTTCAGATACCAAATCTTCTATTATAGTTGCTCGATCGCACATCTAATGTGTTTATCCGACTGTGCCACCAATGTTTGCCAGTTGCAACACCTGCAACACAAGCAATGCAGCGAGTGAGTGTGGCAACGATGAAGTAGAACATTTTTCACTCTCCTAATGACGACAATTAAAGTAAAATTCATTAGCTGTGGTACTGGCGGACAATGATACTCTTAATTAAGTGCAGAATCTGTGTAGTCTTCATTTCCTAATGTTTATTATGGACGTCCATTTAAAAACGCAGATCCATTAATTGGAAAGCAGTTTTAAAACGATTTCTTTCACACCAGCTAAGGTTTTACGTTCCCAATGGCCTATTCTTGCAATGAGTTGCTCATGAAACCTGTTGGTTTTAGGCTAGCAATGGCGGGGCACAACACTAACCGGCAATGCAAGAAGATTGCCAACGTTTTTTTTACACATCTGACTTAATTGTTCTCTGATTTTGCGCTCTCTACTTACATTAGAAAGCATTTAGCCACCACCAATTACTGCACTTCATTCGTTGGAATTATGGCATCGTAATCGTTGAGAACTTGAGGCCGATCGATTAGGAAATTGTCGCACTGTCCACGTGAATCTTTACTGGAAGTTTTTCGTATTCGTCTGACAACATCTGTACAGTATATTCGCCTGGCAATACCTGTACAGTATATTCGCCGGGCAATACCTGTACAGTATATTCGCCTGGCAGTACCTGTACAGTATTTTGATTGTGTGATCTGGAGCTTGTTAGTGTTGGCATGTGTTGCAGAAAACACGACTTCAACAAACGAAGTACGATTTCAAATTCGAAACACCGGTGAAAATTCTTCCTGTAGTTCAGTTTGCGACATGTTTGTTTATAGAAACAACCGTCATTAACTAATTTTGAATCTGGGTTTAAAACTACTTCTTGAATTCAAATAATTCTGTGAACTACTTCGAGAACTACAGTAGTGCTATTAATTGGTCAAAAGACAATACGGATCAGATGATCGGCAGTATATACATCCAGGTTTTAACATTAATACATGAATATGCACCACCTGAACTCGGGATCATGCGTTAGAAACCCATGTGGGCATAGATGCTTCTCTCTGCTGCAGCCTTTGCAGCGAGCGGCATCTGGTGGCACTTATGCTCTTATGTCCTTTCAGAAGGAATTCGTTTTTTGTGCGTGGAAATGTCACTGTATTGGTTGCTCAGTAGCTCGTTAAAGGTCCAAGGTAAAGTCGCTACCTCTGTTCTAGTCGCTACACGAGAATTTCTCGTCTTTCCTGAGGAAAAATTCGCGAGTCAGTCAACCAAGAATGCTTCCGTCGAAACTGGACGGATCGATATTGGAAGCTTTGTGCTGGAGTTACGACTTTTTTAAGACCAGTTGCTTTGAAGAGGCAGGCGCCAATCTTGAAGTCAGGCAACGATCCTCATCATCTTCAGCCTTTGTGTCCCGTCTGATTTTCAGGCTGTTGGAGCCTTGTAACCGCGAGCGTTATGGGGGAGTGTGTTCAAGAACTTCTTTATACTTCTTTATACTTCGTCCCCTTAAATTTTGGCTAAGTTGTTTTCCAGACGTTTAGAACAATTGTTTTGCACTATTTTGGTTTTTCTATAGCGTTATGCTAAGTTTCCTACTAAAAATCGGTGCAGTCAATTTCGCTTGGTTCACTAACGAGCGGCGCATCGGCGCAGTGGCGCGCTCGTTATGTCCGCTTTCGAACATAACTGTCGAAATTTGCAAGCAGCTACTCGCCAATTTCTCGCCTACAAAGATAGTCAGCGCAAAACTGTCACAATACGTCGGAAAACTACCCTCGCTACGAAGAACTGCCTAAAGCCTTCCGCGCAACTGCGCTAATTTTTAAAGGGATATAGGCTCGAGTCTCCCGAGTTATAAATTTTGTTGGAACTGTGGAATTTTTCTGAACTGTCTCTTTCTCATACATCTTTTAACAATTGCTACATTATATTCGCGATGTTTCTAAATTATATTTTTCGAGTTATCTATCTTGGCATCGAGTTGGTCAACTTAAAGTTTGGAGACTTGAAAAAAAGAATTTTAGCAGCATCGGGGCTGCACTGGTACTGCAGCTTAACTGGGGGGATTTTAAGTACTTGTGTTAGTGCTTACATGCTTTATTTGTCTATAAATCTATGATTATCTTCGTTTTATAACATGTCTTACGATTTAAGACTGTCAAAGGTTTATTTCGGTTTGCGTAACACGTATATTAGTAAGTCGCAGGACATAGACCCGCAAGTCACGATGCGTTTTAATATAGCCCAGATGAGTGGAGAAAATAGTCTTCCTCCTTTGCGTAAATCCGCAGCCTTTATGTACGAGCTCGAATGTGGTGCCTTCCTAATCCCACCGAATTAATGATATTGCTGCCGCTGTCGTTGCGCCGGAGGCAGACGACCTGGCTACCTCGGTCGCTCTTTGCTCAGGGCTCGTGAAAGGGTCGGTCTCCAAATTTTGAGTCCGCCTTTTCTTTTATCGAAGGCTACCTTTTTAGATCTATAGACATCGAGAGCTCCCCTCTCGATTGAGAATAGTAACATTCAGTCGAATAATACATTTCCGTTGTTTACTTCGTTCTGAAGGGAGAGTTTGATGTTCATTGAAATTTGTTGCGCTAATTTTTCAAAGGGATCAAGCGAGGTTCTCCAAAACTAATGCATGTCCCTCAATTAAGTCAATTTATTGACTGCAAATATAGCCGTTCAATTTTCAAATTCGTAGGGAGTAACCGATCTCAATTCAGCATCACTTTTCGTTAGTTTTATGCCATCTTATTTTAAAATTTATTCACTACCTGTACTGAAAATCTCTGTCATGCTTCATACTCGTAACCTGGACAACGAATCTAGACATCCCAGCTCATTTCCTTGGCAATCAAGCTTTTTTTTTATCTTTCAAGAAAGTTGAGGATGCAAAACCAGCTACTATATTTCGTCGCGCTCTCGTACGCATTGAATTCAGGCCTGGAACATGACGTTCCGTCAGTTCTGTAGGAGAGGCCTGCGAAATTTGGCTCCCGAGTTTATCGGGGCTTTGAAGAGCCATCAAATTAAGGTGGCGGAGCCGCGTATTGACGGCCGTGTCATCGCTCTCTGCTTTGTTTTTACTTTCTTTTGCCATTTTCAACGGGAGTTTTTATGTGATTCTGCTTCATATTTGAGGACCATACTTTGAATCTACAGTATTTGAAGACAATTGCGTCGGTGGGGCCACATTTTTCTCCTGGTTTTTGTTCGTGGCGTACGAATATTTGATGCTCGGACAGTCCGTTTGTTTTACCGGTGATTCACCATTTTTGCCTATCTTTCGCTAATGAAACGACGTAGAAACATGTCTATGATAGTTGGAATTTTTCTGTCATTTTATAGTGCGACAGCCATTGGCATCGAAAGATATTTATAAACATGTAAAATTCTGCGACAGTTTTCTGTGACTCGTTTTTACCAAAAGAAATCGCAGCTATATTGGCAGGCAGGAAATCCTTCCTTACCGTCGGAAGCCCAGCAGTGAAGCGAAAAATGTGACAACACATCGTTTTCTACTGGCATCCTCCGGCTGATGTTTTTGCTTAGCTCACCTTTATTTTGAGCCGTGACACTATGTTGACATTTGCTTAAAATCTCGTGCGCCGAGGATGAAATTTATTTTTAGCCAGTTTAATGGCCGTTAAGAAAGTAAGAAACATAAGTTTTGGAGCTCTTTTATTTTTCTTAGATAATCTGCTATACAGAGCAGTTGATCTACGTTTCCATCTGGAACCAATTCAGCGTCCGTTGTGTCGCGTAATGCGCTTCTGATGCTTCAATATTAAAGCATGTTGAAAAAGTAACAGAATATTCTTAAGTGTCTGAAGTAAAGGAATAATCTCATGTGAGCACACATCTCTCACGTGCACTCTTTACTTTAGAAAGTCACAATCTTCCTCCCAACTCAAGATGAAGCGCCCCTACGACCGTTGATCGGCTAACAAAGGTCTACCATAAAACACTTCTCACTCGTTACGCCGACGCTTCGAGCTGCAAACAGGGTAAAAGGCTCGCCAATTGCCAATAGCTCTGAAATTACCCGGCGGTGTACATGTTGTTCGGTTGGAGAAATATGTTGACGGCCGTAGCAAGTGTTACTTGGTTGAATGTTGGAGTATAGGGCCCACATGTTATGCTTCGGTGGGCATCCATGTTGAACACCTCTGTAAACGTTTCTTGGCTTCATAATTTCCACTAAAAGATAACGACTGATTAGCCGAGTGCATGTATAACCTATTTATAAATTAAGCAAATGTGTTACTGCTTACTGTATTTAATGGTGTGAGGGTTTTCTGTATTCTAGTCCACGAGATGTTTCCCCTCCTCTATTTCCATTAGAGTTGAACGTACGCGGCCCAACCATAGTAAATTGTTCCCTCATTTTATAAATCTGCGTGCGTTCAGGGAAAAAACGGTCGCTTAGCCAAGCCAATGCCGAGTGAGATGCAAGCAGGGCAACCACTTCGTTCTGCGTCTGCGTTGCCAAGCTCCAATGCATTTGAGTTAAAGTTATACTTTGAGAATATTTGAGTTATATTTTTTAAGCTTTTTGAGTTATATTTGGAGAACATTTGTTTAACTGAGACTTTATCATGCTTCAACAATTGGTGATGAATGCAGCAACATATAGTAGTCGATAGCCATTCCAACGAAAATGAATAACACAGCATTGTTCTATTCCTTTTATAGTAGCAAATGAGAAACAGTGACCACCGAACTGTTCTGAAATGTTCGATTTGCTGCAGAAGCATCTAAATCTTTAGTGTTATTCGTGCGGTATTGTGAATAAAATCTTTGGACTAACTCGCTTACTATACGCTATTGATATATATGATTCGTGTCTACTGTCCTTTTATATTGTCACCACTTCAAATGATAGTTCTGAACGATGGTATAATGCTTCACGTTTGATTTTATTCCGCTATCGTTCAATGGAACTTGGAAACAAGGTCAGGATTGTGGAGGTTTTGAAGTGGCCTCCTCCCTTAATGATATTTATTTATGGATTCAGCGCTAGATTGCAAAGAATTTCAAGTATTTTAACCCCTTGTAGTCATCAATGTGAGGAGATTTGGCTGTGCGAGTAGCTTGTTACAAGAACTTTATTTTGAATTATTTATAAAAAATTTCACAGTACTTTTTCTAAAAAGTTTGTTAAAAATTTTCGGTATTGTACGATGAGTTGAATATATGAACAATCTTAAGTTCAGGTTATCTTACATATTTGAAGACTTTCTGCGCATTATTTTTGTGCATTCGATTTGATTGTGCACACGTAACTGAATTTGGTTCTGAAGTCGAGCTGATACCGGAAAACTCATTGTAGAGTGACACAGAATCTAAATCATTTCAATGAATTCCCCCGTGACCGACTTCATTGGCTGCATATATATGTGTGTATATATATATATATATTTTACAATATATATCCTCGTTGTTTCGAAATGACATCGAATCATAGAACTCATTGAAATTGCGACAAATTTCCTTGAAGCTGAAGAAGCACATGAACAGTAAACGGTAGCTGAAGACGGTGCATGGTTTAACTGCCTTCAGTGCTTGCATTTTATATTAGCATGCGATCTTTTGAGCCCCGTACATCACTGTTCCGAGACGACGTCGAGTCAAAGAAATCATTCAAATTGGAGCAAATTTTCTAGAGACGAGCTATATCGAGAAATTGTTGCTGGGTGCAGCAGTCGTGGTCGCCGTGAACGAGCGACCTTCGGGGTGGTGCAAGCGATGGTCTCGAGTGCCCCAGAGCTGCCAAGTGAGGAGGAGGCGTCATGCGGGGGTGTTGCTTGGGTCC
>VOMN01058057.1:0-10116 GCA_014899125.1 Orchestia grillus | reverse complement strand
GGGGTGTTCTAACTGCCCGATTTGGAGCACTTCTTGTTCTCGGCAGGTGCGACCCTGTCCCTTACAGTTTCTTAATAGTTTCGCTAACTTTGGTCAAAATTATTAAATGTTGAGAATAAAATTTTGAACAATGCACGTATTCATTTGGCGTAATACTAAGGTAAAATTCAGTCGATATTTCTCAAAAACTGGCTATTCAATGTGTTCCTGAATGAGATTACAAAAAGTTAACACCTCGCTTACGAACCCTGTATAAGTTTATTGAAATTTAGAGGGAAATCTTAGCTTATTTTCATATAATTTAAACAAGACCGGCCTGCGAGACCGCGGCGAGTGATGAAATGGTTCCCAGAAAAACTCGCGCTCCAGCTGCAGTAGATCTCCTCGAAGGATGTGAGCGAGAGACACGTCTCGCCTCAATTACCAGCTCTCAGGTAAAAGTTTTGCTCCTACTAACTGCTTCCGCATCACTAAGGAGGTGCTGAGCGAGACCGGCTAGCCGATTATGAAAGAGAATTAGTACGTAATTATTACGGCCACTTCCGTGAATGACTGTAGAGTTAACTCGATTTAGCCAAAATTAACTATACTCGGTCACCCAATACACTTAATCTCGCTGAGGGCATGCGGCATTCTGGACGTAATTTCCGAAGTACGAGGTACTTGGCTTCCACTCAGAGGGTATAAGCTAGGCAATAGGATTAGGTTACTTGTGTACGTCAACAGTATGTTATGGGGACCGACAACCCCGGAGGGGAGGGGGTAGTGCTGGGAGCAGTGCTCGATTACCTCAACTAGAGGTTACCTTCGTAACTTCTATCTTTTTTACTATTTTCCTTCTTTCAATTTTCACAACTTCTTTCCTATCTCTTCGACTTTTTGTCTTCGGCTTTTTGTCTTCTTCGGCTTTTTGTTTTCTTCGTCTTTTTGTCTTCTTCGTCATGATGTCTTCTTCATCTTTTTTCTTCGTCTTTTGTCTTCATCGTCTTTTTGTCTTCTTCGTCTTTTTGTCTTCTTCGTCTTTTTGTCTTCTTCGTCTTTTGGTCTTCTTCGTCTTTTGGTCTTCTTCGTCTTTTGGTCTTCTTCTTTTGGTCTTCTTCGTCTTTTGGTCTTCTTCGTCTTTTGGTCTTCTTTGTTTTTTTGTCTTTGTTCTAAATTTCTTTCTCTGCGCATGAGATCCTGTGTGAAAGTTCCCCGCATTTCATGCGTAGGTTCCCCATTATCTTTAGTCCTCAATAAACGGTACCGTGTCTTCGCTCTCCTGGGATCGCAGTCCGTGTGGCTAGGTAACTTTAATCCAACGAAAAATAATATTCTTGATGTTAATATGATAGCAAAAATAGTAATAATACATGAACTCGCATGTAGAAATGCATCATATCTGTTTAGTGCAAGTTGAAGTTTTTCAACGACTGTGACGTACGAATTTCAAAAGAACTGCTCGACTTTTATCGTATCGTTCAATATCATAGCAAAAATGCCCATATCGCCAGGACATTGAACGAATATTTATTCAGGAGTTCGTTTTTTAGGAAATTAGTGGGTCTTTACAGGGTGAAGTGGCACCCCTGTCTGGAGTCTGGCACCAGAGCTGAGGAGCGATCGAAGCCTTCGTACCCTCCGAATCACCGTGGAAATGTGATGAAATATTCCTTAACTTGGCCGCTGCTACATGACACAAGTGTGCGTCATGTCGTATTTTGCTATCGTGAGCTCAATTGCTATTGCGTATTTAGCTGTGCGTGATTGGTATCGACACCTGCTTCTGATGCACACGAGTCTTCGTTGGTCCAATAGGGGTAAAAAGTGTTCCCCCTTTGTAAAAGCGCTACGAGAAAATATATTGCAATTTGAATACTTGTCAATTAAACCAATTACGATGGCTGGGAGCAACGGAACTTTCAAGGTGCCAGCGAATGTGTCATTTGTGGGGAACTGCTCCGACCATCCAGGGCGACGTGTATTATTGTCAACACGCAGGAAATCATACTTATGATAGGCCTCCACCTCCTTCAGTTTTTGCATTTATGTACTCATTTTTTTGATTGATTCATCCATTTACTCGCGCTCTTGTTGGTCTTTATTGAACTTTGTCGAACTTGAATGATTTGTTTACCCGCGACGACGTGAACCTAAACACCTCCCGGGACATGTGGAATGTACCATGATGGGTACCGAATTCGAACGCGTTAACCAAAACGCGTCGCTCGGCTGTAAACTGCTGCGTGAACTACCGCACAAAAGTATCGTGTAAAATAAACTAAACGCCATCAACTTTGGTGCACTGAGGTGACAAATATTGTAAAAGCATTGCTTCAATCATCAAAACTCAAATGTCGTCCAATTCAAATTTGAATGACCTTATAGAGCACTCTTCACGAGCGTGTAGCGTCGCCTTGTCAAAACTCAAAACAAATTTGGATGCTCGGAACATTTGCGTTAGCAAGAAAAGGGCCAAAAAGAATGACAAGCTTGGGTTTGCCCCGATTGTAAAGCGTGGAACAGCAATAATTTTTGCAGCGTGTGCGACGAGTTTGCGTGCATCCTTCGTGTGGGTGCTGGGTGCCATGCATTTGGGGGCTCCGTGGTGCCCTGGTAACGCCTACCCCTCGCAGCTAGCGAATCGGGGTTCGATTCCGAGCTGAGCCGGCAGATTTTCATGGAACCACGGAGTGCTTCCCGTGGGAAAGGAGGCTAAAACCTCACACCATCACCCGCACTAAGGCGTTGCAAACTCAACAATATACTGTATATTTTCCTTTATGGAATTAAGTTTTTATAAAGTTTCTAGCAGCGCTTGCCTAGAGCATATACCCCCGTAGAACATCTCCTTGTGTAACACTTTAACATTCCAGTGCGGGACAAGTGTGACTGCAATTAGCGAACTCCGCCTGACGCATCGTCACATCGAAGCGTTATGTGACGACGGTGGGGTGCGGGAGAAAGTCACGCCGGAGAGAGCAAACAAGGCTCTCGCTTTCAGTGCGTCCTGCACACGCCGGCCGCGATAACGCGCCACTTTCCCGCCGCTATTCCGGTCAGCTCGGACGGCCGCCGCTCGTGTGCCGGGGACACCTCCGGCTCTAAAGGTGGCGGCTCGCTGGCTTGTGTGTTCGCTCGGGTTGTGTGCGTGGATTAATTCATTGGAAGTTTTTAGTTCTTTTCTACGAGTAGTCGTTATTTTGTATTAGGTCGGACCTTGTCGGGCGGTCAGACCTTGTCGGGCGGTCGGACCTGTTTCCAAAATATTGTCCATCCGTCAAAATTACCCAAGAATTCTCTTAGTCAAACAGAAAAATATTGGTGGGGTAGAAGGTTACGAGTATGTTGCGAATTCGGTAGCGTTTACAGTGTCATTGAGAGTAGAACGCAGGAGCGCTGGTCGACTTTTAGACTCAGTCACCAAGCGCTCTGACGCCAGCTGCTCAACAAGGCGCCATTTCGCGAATAGACGTAACGTATCAACTGGATCTCCACGTAGTGGGCCACCGGTGTGCCAGTTAACTTGTGCTGCGCAATGGTTAGCCTGTGCGCCAACGCTCATTTATCGGCAAGGACAGAAACCCCTCCCTCACATTTTAACTGTTGAAATAACTCAATGCCATCAAGTCGGGCGCAGAAAAAGCCAGTGGAAACATGACTGAAGCCTGTCTAGCTTCAAAGGCACGAAAGTGTCATCGAATTCGGCGCCCATTACGTCACAAGGGAACTACACGCACTCGTACGCAGGGAACGTATTCAGTCCGAAATGTTGATTTACTCGCTTCACTTGCTTGCTCCGCACCTCCTTGCGGGCAGGAGCCACTCGAATGCTACTACACGGCTCACATGAGAACATAGCGTTAGTTATTGTCTGTTTGTAAATAAAATTATATAATTGATGAAAGTTTATGCCTGCGTCTACCTCATACAGAATAGATAATTTAAGACTAGGAACCGTCAAGCAGCGTTGTAGCGAGTCCTGCCTTCTACAATAGGAGCAACGCACGGTATTCATCAATAACAGGACAATCGGAATCGCGCATACGAGTTCCTCTAAAAGTCGGGTCAATCGGAGGCATAGGATAGGTAATGGGGTTAAATAAGTTAAGTTTGTCCCTCGTATGGTACGAGGACGGCCGACCCCATAGATAGGCCTGCGGAACTTCTATCTTACGTGCCCGCTTTGCTTCTCTCAATTTCACACCTTCTTCGCTACTTCTTACTTATTTGGTTTCTTGCTTGTTCTTATTTAAATGCTGTTTTTGAGAGCATGGGATCCTGTGAGAGAACACTCCTTATGCGGATATTTCCCGTTTTCAGTAGTCTGTCCTTAAAGGTCCCTCTTCGCTCTCTTTGGATATCATTTCACGTGGATGGTGAGCTTTAATTTACCTCATAATCGAATTTAATTGTGGAAGTCTAGTTCTCGGTGCATCCTTTTATTTCTTCCTTTGAAGCACCCGTGCAGTGAGTACGTCTGTCCTGTGGAAAATATGGTGAAGGCAAGGTCTCTCTCTTCCCGATTTGAATTCGGCTTGGAATGCTATCTTTTTTTGCTCTAGAGTTAGACTTGCTTTTACGATGTTTGCTCGCTCTCTATAGTCGGATTTAGGATATGTAGTTATTCTAATGGTTCAAATAGGAGGGTCTCTGTAAATGCCACTAAAACGACCATTGGAGCACATGAAAACCATTACGCAACACGAGAATTGGGATACTGGCTGCTCAGCACGCCAGTAACAAGTTGAACGATTCGTCCGGCTCCTTTCGTTCAACTTATCTGCTCCTTTCATGCATTTTGCGCAGGTCTAATAACAAGTAAATTAATAACTTGTAGCCCGATAATTTCGTGGCAAGATGACGGGTAGCTCCTCATGACCTGTCTACAGTGTCCTGACGAGTGTCGGGCGGTCTCGTTTATGATAGGGAACTTGACATCCATCGGGGGAGGGATGGAGGGTGGAAAGATGGGAATTGCCATCACTGTAGGCGGGCAGTTGGTCAGGGTGAGGTCTTTTCTTTCTTCAGTCATCCACTAATTTTCTATCCGACCTGTCTCATATTATACTGTAGTTCGCTAGCTACCTTGAAATTTTTATCACATCTCCTTGAATAAAGGGGAGAATTTTGAATGCATTCAGTTCGAAAGGTCGTCTAAAGTGTACATTTGCTCTCAAGATCTGTCCTCTACACACCCCGTAATCAGATAATTTATT
Organism: Orchestia grillus; assembly: GCA_014899125.1. NCBI lineage: Eukaryota > Metazoa > Arthropoda > Malacostraca > Amphipoda > Talitridae > Orchestia > Orchestia grillus. The sequence goes on along the minus strand of VOMN01058057.1, from coordinate 4,918 downwards.
CTGCCGAGTTCTACCGCCACGCGGCGGTGTACTTGAAAACCGTCATGGCAGGCTTGCGCGGTACTTTACCAGGCCCCGCTGCAGGCCCCGGTTTACTGAAATAAGGAGCATTAGGGATTAATTTTTCTGGGGAAAACGTTAAATTGCAGCAATTATTTTTAGTTTTTTTTATTTCTGTAGTTTTCTTATTTTGACATCGAATATTTCTTAGTTTAAGAGACGTACAAGTTGTACAAGTCTTTTTATCGTTAATGAGGTGAACTGTCTTCGTGACGTGCGAAGACACTGCATCGAAGAGAAGACAAAAGCAATCTCCGTGCACCCAGCTGTGCGGAGCTGAACTTTACAGTAGCCACTCACTCTTTCTCCACTCCCTCATCATCTCCTCTTCTNCTTCCCTCATCTCCTCCTCTTCTTTCTCTATTCACTCTTGTCTCACCCATCCTCCCTTATTCCCTCCCCCTTCATCGCCCCCCTTCTTCCCATGAGAGCACATCCGGCTGCAATAGTGGCAGAGGGAGGGTGGTGGTAACCACCACTCGCCACACAAACTACACACAACACAAACATGGCCGACATTACCCCGAGACCCCCGCGCTCTGCCCAACCGACAAATGTTGGGATTAGTTTCGCTCTCTTTTCACAAAAATAGGCGTTGCGTTTTCTAAAATGGACCGAATTTTAGTGCCGGACGTAGAAAGCCCGTATCTGTGATACGGTGGCTTAGCGGACCCTCGTGTTGCTCTAGGGTCATTTTGTCCACTTTTTTTCTCGGGTATGTTTTTACCTATTTATTTTTTCACGAGTACCGCGAGAAATTTCTCGATCTGCCAAAATCAATTGAAAAATATATATTCCGAGCTGTATCCGGGCCACAATAGTCCAAAAACTTTCTGTGACCGTGCTACGATTGATAATGTTTTAGGTACTTTTATGAACCATTGCCACTGTGGTCTTTGTAGAGCACTGCATTTCCGTGAGTGAAGTGTGAGAGGAACATTAGGTGACAGAGGCCCGCATCTTTAGGTGACCTAGGCGCGTGCAGCACCAAACCTGCAGGGTGTGCGCAATCAAGAATCTATCTACTCAACATGATTGGCCCGGTCGAGCCTGGTCAGTGTTTGAAGTCAGGAAGCTTGAGTTGCTGTGTCTCGTCAGGGGCACCCCAGCGTAATATGCCTTCCACCCAGGCGGGACGCTTCCCACATCGACCAAACGCCGGGCTGGAGTTTAAAAAAATAGAAAAGTTCAGGAAGAACGACTCCATCTCCCCACACAACTCATGTGAAATGTTGATAGACGCATGCGGGTGCCTCACGATGCTGTGCTCCACTTTCGTGCAGTATGTTATACCTGTCCTATTCTAAGGCCGTAGACCACGTAAGCCCTTGTGCCCGGGCGTAGTGTAGGCAAGCCCTGTGCCCGGGCGTAGTGTAGGCAAGCCCTTGTGCCCGGGCGTAGTGTAGGCAAGTCCTTGTGCCCGGGCGTAGTGTAGGCAAGTCCTTGTGCCCGGGCGTAGTGTAGGCAAGTCCTTGTGCCCGGGCGTAGTATATGCAAGTCCTTGTGCCCGGGCGTAGTGTACGCAAGTCCTTGTGCCCGGGCGTAGTGTACGCAAGTCCTTGTGCCCGGGCGTAGTGTACGCAAGTCCTTGTGCCCGGGCGTAGTGTATGCAAGTCCTTGTGCCCGGGCGTAGTGTATGCAAGTCCTTGTGCCCGGGCGTAGTATATGCAAGTCCTTGTGCCCGGGCGTAGTGTACGCAAGTCCTTGTGCCCGGGCGTAGTGTACGCAAGTCCTTGTGCCCGGGCGTAGTGTACGCAAGTCCTTGTGCCCGGGCGTAGTGTACGCAAGTCCTTGTGCCCGGGCGTAGTGTACGCAAGTCCTTGTGCCCGGGCGTAGTGTACGCAAGTCCTTGTGCCCGGGCGTAGTGTACGCAAGTCCTTGTGCCCGGGCGTAGTGTACGCAAGTCCTTGTGCCCGGGCGTAGTGTACGCAAGTCCTTGTGCCCGGGCGTAGTGTACGCAAGTCCTTGTGCCCGGGCGTAGTGTACGCAAGTCCTTGTGCCCGGGCGTAGTGTACGCAAGTCCTTGTGCCCGGGCGTAGTGTACGCAAGTCCTTGTGCCCGGGCGTAGTGTACGCAAGTCCTTGTGCCCGGGCGTAGTGTACGCAAGTCCTTGTGCCCGGGCGTAGTGTACGCAAGTCCTTGTGCCCGGGCGTAGTGTACGCAAGTCCTTGTGCCCGGGCGTAGTTTAGGCAAGCCCTTGTGCCCAGGCGTAGTGTACGCAACCCTCGTACCCAAAACGTGTTGCTCTTCATATCTTCCAGCAACAGCACAGTTACGTCAACAGACATTAACTCGTGTTGAACCCCGTCACAATAAATCGCAGTCTTTTACATATAATTGAGCAGACAAGACTTGTAACCTAGATACTCAAACAATTGTTTCAATTGTTTGAGTATCTAGCTTACCAGTCTTGTCTGCCATCTATGAGGGAAAATAGTTAGTTCTCGGGTGAAATGAAGTCATGAAGATAACTTGTTCAGCGTGCAATGAGCAATTTAAAGTAAACTTGAATAAATTGATGGCATGTTATTTCAGCATTAGAAATCCCGTTAGGAGCAGCGAGAATTGTAATCAGCGAACAGAATTTAACGGTTTTTATAAAACAAAAGCATCGGCTCTTAAAATGAACTCGAGATTTGAATCTCAAAATTTATACTACGCGATATTCGAAAGGATACTTCGAAGATCAACAGCAACTCAGTTACCTACCAACTGGTCGTCTCATCGCGCGTCCAGCAGAAGTAATGATTCGCCTTGATTATGACGCGAACCTTCGAGTTATTCCAGGTTTTCGCTCATAGGCTTGTGTATCTGTGATACATGGACTGGCGGCCCCAGGGGCACTGTTAAGTTATTTCAGATAAGCCTTTGTAACTTCCATGTGTCGTGCCGTCGACTGCTTTTCAATTTCCACGTTTTCTTTTTGTTTTTTCCCTCTTCATTAACTTCCTCGTTGTGTCCGATGGGGACCCTCTGTGGGAACGCACCTTGTGTATAGATGTCCCATTTTCTCTAGTTCCTACTAAATGACTCCTTCTCTTCACTCTCTTGAGATCACATGTCATATGGGTAGGGAGCTTTCGATACCCAATCATCATAATTTCAGTAATAACAATATTGATATAAATGATTATTACGCGATGTCGAAATTATAGTGCCGATATTTTGAAAAAGTGGAGTGTCGAGTCAGTTAAGAGCCTTATCACAGTTACTCGTGCAGCATCCAGCAGTGCAGTCACACAATGCAGCATCCAGCAGTGCAGTCACACAATGCAGCATCCAGCAGTGCAGTCACGCAGTGCAGCATCCAGCAGTGCAGTCACACAATGCAGCATCCAGCGGCGCTGTCACGCAGTACAGCATCCAGCGGTGCTGTCACGCAGTACAGCATCCAGCGGCGCAGTCACGCAGTACAGCATCCAGCACTACAGTCTGTGACCCATTCGTGTCGAGTCGTGTGCTCGTCTCGCTAGCTATTTTACAATCAGGCAATTTTCCGGCAAATTCTGGGGGCATCAAAAGCATAGAACCCTCTTTAACTTACTGTGATTACCTAAANCATCCAGCAGTGCAGTCACACAATGCAGCATCCAGCGGCGCAGTCACGCAGTACAGCATCCAGCACTACGGTCTGTGACCCATTCGTGTCGAGTCGTGTGCTCGTCACGCTAGCTATTTTACAAGCGGGCAATTTTCCGGCAAATTCGGGGGGCATCAAAAGCAGAGAACCCTCTTTAATTTACTGTGATTACCTAAAATATTTTCATGTTTGTATTTTTAATGCGGCTATAAAATTTTAGCCTATTTAATTATGGAAATGGGTAAATATGATGCCAAATACAGTCCATTAAGAAGGGCTCTTTGCTTCTGACCATCCAGGCGTATCGGCGCTGATGCCTGCATCCGCAATGAGTCGCATCTCAGCAAAGTAACCCGACATTTGTCAGTATCAATATGTCGGTCTTCTTCCATGCTCATTAGTACAGTACATCAGCGTACACCCAGTGGAGTAGCAGCAGGCACACGTACCAGCGCAACTCTGTTCAGTACAAAGGCCATTATTTTCTTGGTTTCACCCCTAGCAGAAAATGAGATCTCGCTCTCAGAGATGCGCTTTCTTCTTCAAAAATCTGGATGGCATTTTCTGCGTGCCATCACGCTGGGCAGCTGCGGCACGGTTCCTCCAATTTTCACAGCTCGGCACTTGCGCTGGGTAAGCAAATTTGCTGTTTTTCTTTCATGTTGTAGTTGAAACCATGCGCTTGCCTCGCACGGCACTGCAAGTTCGTATCCATGCTACGGGATCCAGGCGGGCTTCAAGTAGGAAAGGAAATTGAATATTTGTCTAATTCGCGAGAATATACAGAGTAGGCCACAGAAATTTCGCAAGTCGATAACCTATTCGATGTATCTATGCTACGCAATAAAAAACCACATATCCCATCAAGTGGTCTTTCTTTGCTCCAATTTCGTAAAATTGACACCGGAAAGGTGTCGTCATTTTCTACCATCTGTTTTTGTCACTCTACATGGGAAATTTTGATTAACTTCGATGCAGCTGAATGAGCAATCTCTAACAATGTGACATTGGTTTTAATTCATTACCAAGTTCTGAGAACCCGTCTGGTCGTTACTCGTTGTGCTCTCATTTTAGTTGAATTGAAGTCTTTCGACGGTGAAGAGTTCACTTTAACACTTTGACTCCGATTCTCCATATAGGAAAAATTTCATGTCGACGAATATCTCCGTTGGGAATGTAAAAATTAAGGGTTTTGTTTTCACAAATTTGCTTATCCTATTAATTTTCCTTCTAATTCAAACTAGCTTATTCGATTGATGAACACAAATTTGACGAAAA
>VOMN01058056.1:0-142829 GCA_014899125.1 Orchestia grillus | reverse complement strand
TTGTGGTCTCTTACTTCGCGGCGGTTTGTAGCAACCACAACAACCTGATGCCGTTCACTAACAACGTTTTTGCACTTTTGTGACTAGAGTGCTGCATCTGGGGCTAGACTAACCATTATTTTACTACCCACCACCTTCACATTTTCGTGGAAGCAGAAGCGAGCATGTTCACTTACAAAAACGTGCATAAACGCTCACACTCACACACCCATACAAACCTGAGCAGGGGAGCACACGCACTCAAAGTATGCGAACACGCATCCAGAATTGGATTGTTTCGTCGACGAAATATTTGTACAGCAGGCTCTCGTTTTAACGTCTGAGTTTCGACTAAAGATAACCAATGGAGCGTCGCTTTCGATTGTGGTATTCGATCGATCCAGATTGGTTCATTCAACAGCCAAGAAAAGAGTGACACGCAAATTGAAAGTCGCTGCTCGAGCATTCTATCTGTGACTGAGTCGGGGAGAACCAATCTCCGGAACGAACATCTTTTTCGCAGTGCTGAGTAAATGCCGTAAGAACTGCGTTTTCGTGTGCTGAACTTTTTCGCCACCGCATCGCTAAGTTAGACTTATATAATTGTACTTTTATCAACCAAAAACTACGATCAATTTTTCAAGTTTTCATGGACGATGCTCATCAAGGGGGTTATTTATTTTTCGCTGAATTTACGCGAAATTTCTATGAGGTTGAGTCACTAAGCTTCCTTTCCGGAGGCTGAAAATACTTTCCGTAAGGCTGCAGTGTTTCTATACTAAATTTGAACGATCCCGAATCTGAACTTCTCTCTGTTATAGTGCAGTTTAGTAGCCGCAGTAAACACCCTGATCTGACTGCGGTGGTAAGCATAATAGTCAGAGTTTCCATGATTTCGTCATTGCTTACGAGCCGTCGCTACGTGAATGGTCCTTGGTTTAACAGTCACGCAACAGATGGATATTTACAGATGGATTGCGCAACAGGTTTCATGGGACAGATTATCGTTCAACATAATGCACAACGATTTGTGCTAACGTTACGTGTAACGAAAAGCACCGTTGTTGTTTACATATAATCAAATAAAGTAAGGTAGAAAAAACTTGAACGAAAGCGGCATGAACTGCTTCCAAGAGCGTTGGGTGAAAGCAGAAACAAGCTTTTGGAGAATCGTTCATGAAGTACTTTTGACAAGTCAAGTTATTTTCGAGTACAGGAGTGAGCTTAGTACTATAGTCAAAATGATTGTTGTGGGGTTGCAGTGAATGCATTTACTGCCAAAAAACAAATAAATGTCTGAGTCTAGATTCAAGGCTGAATTATTTACAATGCAAGACATGTTCTTAATTTTTCGCGGAGATTTTATCGTAACTGACAGAGATCACGAATGATAATTCATTGACAAGTTGTGAGCAGGTTGTGATGGCTCAACCTAATAGCTAACGTACATATTCATCGAGGAAACTCCATACCAGAACCTTCGCTTGGACTGAGCTGTTGTGGAGCAGCTCTAATGTTTGGTACACTAGTATAGACTTGGATAGACTATCTCATTAGAGTTATGCGCTGTACATAGTTGTCGCTATGTATCCTAATACAAACAAGGGACTGAGTTTTTCTACTTGTGAACAGAAATATCGCACATAAGAAATATGTATCGGAGATGTGTTATACTTGGTAGCTTTTTAATACCTTTGAGGAAGTTGCAGACTTTATGCCCAATGTATCCTCTTGGGCTTCTTGCCAGGGAATTTTTACTGCATTTCTTTTGAAATTGTTCGCCAAGTTCTAAAGTAGGGTAGTTCATTATGCAAAAACCGCAGGCTTCAGAACGAACAACAAGAGTTTACGCTCACTTGGGCAGAAAACTACGCTTGCAGCTCATGACACCTGATACCTGCTGGAGGGAAGTATGGGTGCGGTTGATGGGTTTGAGACAGGACTTCCACGAGAAAAACAAGAACTTCACTAATATAATCTAATATTGTAAGTCCAGCATGCATGGCTTACTGATAGCCAGATGAAGAAAATTTGACGATGAGGCTCAAGTTTTCGCTCAAGATCGGCCGTCCCTCTTTAATGGGCTCCAGGCACAGCAAATCCACCCTACTGCTGGGTGGTCGTTAGGCGCACGCCACCACCACCTTTGTTCTGTTGAACCTGGTTTGAAAGAAATTTGGAAATTTCAGGGCATAACTTTATCCTGCGTGCAAAACAAAGGGCTCCATTTGTTCAGCGTGGGAGATTTTTGGGCTATTGGCCGGGCCAATTAGAACGACTGATGGCCAGATTGCTGCATGATTACGTTGCAGGCAGAGGGAGCATGCCTGCTGCCTACGAACTTGGTTCCAAGTCGTTGCGGTCAGGTGTGCGTGCGAACGTCAGTTATTCCAGTTATTCCTCCGAAGGAAAAGTCCAGTATTGTTCCATAACGAGCTCAATTTCGGTAATTGGGGATAACTTTCATTCACTTTTTCTGGTAGGTGATATCAAACTGCGTTGAGCTATTTGTGTGTATTAAAAATTCGGTGATCTAAATGCCCACCCCCAAACATTGCATTCCTTTAACAGATGTGCAGAAAATAAATATTTTTGTACAAATTATGACTATCTACTATGCCCCACTTTTCCTGGCATGTATAGAGTTCCTATTATCTGACATACTAGGTAGGTACATATTTGCCAATTAAGTTTAAATACTTTTAAGATAGATGTAGGCACAAAATTTTACTCAAATAAAGTGCAAAAAAAAAAATTATGTAAAATTCAATTGCTACTAGAGTAAATTCTGAATAATTTTTTGCTAATTCTCGTGAAAAAATTTCAGTAATTTTCTATGTATGTGAATTTTTTTACATGTTCTATAACTCTGGAGATGGAACCCAACCTACAAATTTCATCTGACAATCTGTAAACGATAGTGAAGATCGCAAAGAGACTGTAGATTACCTTTTAAGCAGCTATTTCTGATAAAGTGAGTAAGAAGTACTGTAGATGAGAAGATTCATGCGAAAAGGTTTCGTATCTTACATCATTTTGTTGTATTGACATATCAAATATGTTTTTTCATGTTTCTCTTGCACTTGAACGTATCAAAAGTAAAACTCTACGCCAATTGGATATTTAAGATATTTTTCGCACAATACAGTTTGAAAAAGGATTTCATACCTACCTTGAAATTCAAATTCTTCCAAGATTTAGTTTAACTTGGAAGTTTACCCAAGTTTTTCACTTTGTAGTCTCACAATCCTCAAAGAAGCTCTAGACATGAATGAAGCAAGATAGATGCCAAAGTCGCATCTACTTTGAGAACATCGCGCTGCATCATCAGGGCGTTGAATGTTAGACGCGGTCTTGCTGTGGTCAGAGAGACGTTATCTTTTAGTTAGAGGTCATCGTCTGAGGTTCAAATAACTGCGTAAACGCCTGACACTGAAATGTCTCAGTGAAGGTAGATTTTTTTTCTTATTTAGTATGAAATCCACCATGCAGGATATTTGTTTGCCGCGCCAAGGGACTACAAAAGTTTAATTCATCGTAAAAAACTTGAGAACGAGCTAAAACATCGTAGTTCCCAGCCTTCTTCATAGGTCCCCGAAATTTTAAAAACTGCTAAAGTTGAAAAGAAGTTTGTTATATTTCCTTTGTGAAAAGAATCTGCTTCTCTGCATTCCAAGAATTTGTGAACTAGGTTTAGGAAGCTTGCTTGATAAAGTGTTTTTAGTGTTTACAGCTCTTGATAGTGTTTTCAACTAGTTTCAGAGAAACAAACTGTCTGTCTATAAAGTGTGTCTCGAAAAAACGAAAATTTTTCCGTGATAATAGATTGTCGGTAATAAAGATTGATGTAATTCTTATAAACTAAAGCTCCGCGACAAGAGTTAAAATTCGATTTTCATCGTCGTCATCCCAACAAGTGCTTTAGAATTTCTCCATAAAATGCTCGTCGTAGGGTTTTTTTCACGAAAAAGCTGCCAGGGACGGCTTTTACGGTTACGGAAGTTTTCGCGAAGTCGCAATCAACTCAGCGGCTGTGCCCCTAAAATATCTCGAGGAAAATTAGACAGCGCAGTCAATACCCCCTGGGAATGACGGGTGGGCAGATAGGGAGTAGACCAGCAACAACACCAGCAGCGACCAGGACTCTGCAACTTCACTTCACTTTCGAAAAGGTAAATATATTTTTTGAGCTCATTATAAAGGCTTTAAAGATAAGTTGCTGCGATGTCGGAGGATTAGCAATAGTTTTTACGGAGCAATAATTCAGTATCAGGACTACCCTAATCTGTTCGGCATACAGGATACCAGAGTTCATTCCGAGTATGTTAATTAAGAACATTTTTGCACAAGTTTCTCGAAATATCCTGCCATTCCGCTCCCTGGTGTTCCCAGGCCCATGCTCAGGCTCTAAGTGATTCCAATATAGGCATTCCCGGCATTCCAGCCTTCCCTGCCCTATCCTCTCGAGTAGCAAGCCTTGTGTTGGTCTCGCGTGCTCAGTTTCAATCATTAGGATGCGCGGCTTTTATGAGCTTCCATCACTTGGCAAAATAACCCTAGGGATGATTCCCTCTCTCAAAAGTTCCATATTAACTCCAAAAGGAGCAAAAACGACGTCGTAGACATGATAATTGTAAGATATGTTGCAGTGCGTGTGCTACAACTATTCTGCCAGCGGGCTGCAGAGAACCTTGAAGTGCTACAAAGCCACGGCCAAACTTGCTCCGTCTGATCTCTTCAGGTATGCCTTGATTAGGCCCGACATCTGTGCTCTCGCTTGCCTCTGCCATTCAATCTGGTGCTATGGCTGGCAGCATTAGGCGTCCATTCGGAAATGCTCCTCGAGTGCAAGGCAGAGCTTCGGGTGCTCCGCTCTACATACTCGTTCTCATAGGCAGGTTTTCTGGCGCGAATGTCGCACACTCGCGCTGTGGGTGAGCGCTTATCACAGCGCCAACCTGAACCCTCTTTTTTATTTTTTGCATGCACTCAAATGCGTCAATATACTCTCGACTGAAAAGGCAGTTTTATGGGAATAATGTTCTTTCAGTTATGGAGAATTGGCAAAATTTATACTCATCAATGCGGCAATCACATAAAAAAGGGAATAGTGCAAGTCGAGTACTGATGCATGAACGTTTTGTTTCAGGTCCCGACATGGGTTATTCTTTCTTTCTCTGGGGTTATTTGCAAATAAAGTTCATGGAAAACCTCCAATTGACTTCCAAGATTTACGAGAGCGTACCAGGCACAAAGTTCACGAGCTTTAAGACAGCCATGAAATGATTCGGAAATCGATGCCTGGAGAGACCGATACCAAAAGTATCTCGCAAGCACAAAAATTTCTTGAGCAATTCTAAAGCACATGTTGGGATGTAATCATTCTGTCCGAAGCTAATAGACCATGGAAATATTTATCTTCATTAATATTTAATAATTTTCATTTCAAAAAGTTTGTCACGCACTCAGTGTGCTTTCTGATGATGGTACGCTTTAAAGACCCTCGCGGATCTTTTGTGCTACGTAGTAGATGATGGATTACAAAAACTCGGGCGTTTCTCTTTCAGTCTTTAATGAATGGAATGAAAGAAAAGGTTTTCGTTCGTGATGACTGAGTCATCTACCGAGCGATAAATGGCATTTTTTTGGCCACTTTATCCATGAGCTTTGACTAAAGACCTAAGGAAGTGAAGCGTGCTGATTTCTTCACTGAAAAATTTCAGAATTTTTTCGTCATTGCCGGAGAAGCGGAACTCTGTTTATTAAAGACTCCCGTTCATCGTAGGAAATCACGTGCGAGCCAAAAGCAAACTTGTGTTAAGAGATGACTGAAAAAGAGATTCCATGTCCTCACTTTCAAGTCATAGAGAGGAACGGACATCTTGTTCTCTGAGCAAATGGAATTTGCCTTCATTTGACGGTGGCTGCTTCATTACCAGCAGAAAGGGGACCTCGGTTCGGTACGAAAGATCGGCAGAGAGTCATGGCGGGTGCAGGGAATAATATAGCGGACAAGCAATGGAATTTATTGAAACAAGATTTCAGAAGAAATCTAAGGCGAAAAACTATTAATTAGGAATTTTGTTAACGGAAGCCTAGCTTAAGAATAGAAAAAAATACAGAGAATGATCGAGCTTACTTCGAAACTTATGTAAATAGAAAGTACTTACCTGACGCTTGACTCCTTAAAGCATTCAAGTTTAGAAAGTCTAGCACTTAATTAACAGTCAGAGGTACGCACAGAGCTGGAGGGGGTGCGCACAGAGCTGGAGGGGGTGCGCACAGAGTACTTGCATGCCAACACAAGGCATGGTATTTGGACATGCGACCACGGCACACACAGTTGGTGCCTGGGCACACTGCTTGTGGGTGCCCGACTTAGGGTCACGGCTCATTAGTCCCTCAACAGCTGCAAAGGATGTGCACTGTAAGCACACTAGCTGCTGGCGTCATGAGCATAAAGAAAAACTAGCACCCGGAGCGAGAGGGGAACCGATAAACTAATATTTTAAAAAGCAAAATTACGCGCACCCGGTAGAATTTCCTTTAACTCCTAACTCAAGTGGGAAAGTATACGCTTGCTCAACACATCTCTCTACAGTAGCGAATCTGGCCAGCGACTGTAATCGAGACCGGACCCTTTTCCAGTTTTATGAATGAGCTAGCAGTGTTGCCGCTGAGGCCCACATACGTAGTTGTGGAAAAATCCTAACAATCAACAATCATTCGTTTACTCTCTGTTCCTTGCATTCCATCAGTGCCAGTTTCATATGAACATGCATCAGATCGTACATCTGACTGATGCGGGACAAGCAGGCCTACAGTATCTCGAAGAGATGAGGTTGTGACTTAAATGCTAAGTTGAGCATTCTCCCTCCCAAAAAAAATCGAAATAAAACAGTCTCTATTTTCGACAACACACTGTAACTCTCGTACAGGGAGCTTTGAGAGACCATAGTCAATCTGATTCGAGTTGAATTACATGTTGGATGAGGTTTCTGCTATGGGGGCTAAAAAATCGGTTCAATCCACAGCCCATAGGAAATACTTAACTCCTCGTTTATTTCTTCTTCAAAGTGAGGGAATCAGCATCCTGATCTCTGTTTCTTCATCTGGGGCAAATGCTATCATCATGACACCCGCTGTGCACTACGGCGTCGAAATGTTGTGAAACAATGGCCACAGGTTGTTGAAACATATTTTTTCTACTTCTTAAGTGTTTCAGCATAGGCAGCAATAGCGCCTTCAACTCAAAAAGATTACATTAGAACTTTCTGATCCTATAGCCTAGGCTTACCAGAAGCGCTCAAAGCGAAACGGCAGGGCGTATGAAAGTTACTTGTGTTGTTCCTCTAATCTCTTTGTATTCTTTGTAAAGAATATGCTACGAACTTCGAAGGCTGAAGTTGAAGTAATGCTTTACCGAAGACTATGGTGAAGTGACGTTTAAAGACGGATAAGGAATGAGGACTTTCGGATGTAGGCGGAGTTGACAGAATTTCAAGTGATTTAATTAACACCATAGAACCAACATGAAACAATATTCTTAATTGTAGATCGAAGTTAGCTTTTACAAGATAGCGAATTGTTATGATTCTACTGTATAGCTAAGCCAAAATTTTACCTTCAAAACTTGATCAGTTCTTAAGAACGAGTAATCTAATCAGAGAAGCAGTTGATAGCTTTAAACGAAGGGCTCAGATCAGCTCTCAAACCAAAGGATCCCATTTTGAAACTGGAATTTAGGTCTCGATATTTAGCACATTAATGTGATGAATTTTTACTTTTTCCATTAATTTAATTACATTCCAAAATAAAAATGCTGTATTAAGTCAATTTTCTTGAGCACTGAAATTGTTAAAAAAATTAAACCCTTCACTATTTTTTAATTTACGTGCTCGATGCACACCTCGAAGCGAGAATTATGGGAGGCCGGTGACGTAAGCTCGAGGCATTCGCCGAGGAAGAGGCCGTATCCTAATTTCAGCCGTGAATAAGATAGCAGCGCACTACCTTCTGAGAACTTACGTACACTCAAATAAGATTTAGTCTGCTCGTGCATGGCATTTACCTATTTTTCCATCTAAGCCCAGCAGACTTATGCCACAAAGGCAGCCTCTCACTTCGGCTACTTTCAAAGCTACAGAGAATTCTGTGAGATCGTCATTAGGCTTTCATAAGCTTTCACCCAAGAAAGTCTTTGAGGCTCCGAGCCAAGACTGCTCTGAGTATTGGAGTATTGAAGAGCTCTCTTATTAGTATTGAAATATTGAATAGCTTCTCTCTCGTTAGTGTTGAAGTACAGAATTTCCCTTTCAATTAATATCAAAGTATTATATAGCTCTCTAATTAGTGTCGTAGTTTAGAGCAGCTCTTTCATTGGACTAAAATATTTATAGCTCTCTCTGAATACACTACAATATGTAATATATCTAATAACTCTCTTATATATATATATAAATACATATATCTATATACATGAAAGATGGAAGGTACATGCGCTTTAATGCACTTATGTATAACTACATTAAAACCCATGTACCTTCCATCTTTCGTGTATCCCACTTTTCAATAACACAGCGACAAGGAAAAATTTACAAGCACATAATGTCAACAATAACTATGCGTATTTAGGGTACGGCTTTATGTATTGCATCAGCAAAAATTATTCTTACCATATGAAAGATTTCGAAATGAAACTTTCTAATAATTGAAATCTAATAAATGGGAATCAAATGAAATTACTTGAAATGGATATAGGAGCAGTAAATTTTGAAGGACAGAAAAACAGGCGGGAGTGTTTTATTGCTAAAGAAAGCCTAAACATTCTAGAAAGACTAAATTAAAACTTGGAAAGAATACAAGAGATAATGCAAAAACATACCAGCAAGAGATAAAGAGAATGTTCTTATGAAGAATAGAGCCAAAGAGAAAGGAAGAAGAAGTAACATAAATAAAAATACGGACGCACGTGCCTTGTAAATGCGAGAAATAGAGACAAAGAACAGAAAGCAGAACTGAATGAGAAGGACTAAAATACATATATCGCATATGCCAGAAACAGAGATGAAGGAAACGAGCTAACGTGAACGAAAGAACCCGAAATATCCTTTTTTTCAAATATCAGAAATCTAGTCAATTAAACATTAGAAAAACATGAAGTACAAGAATGGAGTGTGCATTTGAAACGTAACTCCTGCCTCGGAGTCCTAGGAAGTACCGTATGACGGTTCGAACACCACGTCCCGGGCCACAATAGTTAAATAGTATTTGGGCTCCATGGCGTACTGGTAGCGTGATGGTCTCGTAACCGAGAGGACTTGGGTTCGAGTCTCGGCTCAGTCGAAGCATTTTCAAGCAATCAGGGAGTACTTCCCTTGGATAAGGAAGTTTAAACCACACACTCCTCACATCCCTCACCACGCCAGTAGTTGTAGGGCATTGAAAACCCAACGGTTAAACGTGTTGGAATTAATCAAGGTTCTACCATCACTCGGGATGACAGCGTACATGCGTGGCTGTTGCGGTACCGAGTCGGTGTCACACTCGGTTATTTCTCCAGCGTGATCTCCGGCTGGTCTTGCCTCCCACTCGTTCTTTTTAATTTTTTCTCTAAAGGTCAGGAAAATTTAAATGTTCTACACTTGATCTTCATGCTAACAATGTATCGATTTGCTGAACCTCAAAGTTTATACGTTCTCGATTAAAACACTTATACAATATAATATTTTTTACTTTTTTATGCTCTTGATTAGTTTGTGCAGTTCAGCATTTTCTTTTGGCCTCTGAATTAGCAATGGTAGAAAAGATGCTTAAGGGAAAGTAGACGCTGTCTCCCCGCCAGTACTCTTTATTGAGAAAGAAAAGATTTTACTTCGACATCGTCAGGAATTTTAAAATTGTTTGCAAGGATATTACGCTTTACTTTGAGCTCAAAGAGCTCATGTTTTTCCGAATCGATCTTTCCTAGTTTGTCATTCGTGTTGTGCGAGTCCCATTTCAACATGGGCTATGGCATGAGGTACCGATACTGTTTCGTGACAGCAGCAGAGGATCGCGCACTGGGAATGTTTACAGCATTTTTCGTTGGAGAATTTATCGTTGCTACCCAAAAAACTATTCTAGCAATCCTAAATTTAGCTCCGGTTGTTAAAACGTTGGAAATATTGAGCATCTGTGCGAAAGGCTTCTAAAAACAATAGAACTCGTAAATTTTTGGTCAGTAATGTAAAGTACGATAGATGAGAATGCTTGCGTGTTTTATTTCTTTCTCTAGTATTTTTCAAATACTTATCAACTATTTTTGCTTCGAATCATCTCAGTCAGCATCAGGTTTTTTATCCCATCGGTCCATCTTCAGGTCTTTGATCGCTTGCTCCAAATAATTAATAAAAGATCTTATTAATGCTTCTGAGGCTGCGAAATCATTTCTGTTAATCCCAGTATTGCTTCTTAAGATGGCTCTGAAGTCTTCGCATATCATTAGGTCCTCTGTTTCGAAACTCAATTTCTACCATTTCCACATCGTCTTCAAGTGCTAGATCTCTCTACCCTGGTGCATTGCCACCGTGCTCGCATGAACGTCAAGGCTTGGAGTCTTCTGTCTTGTAATATTATTATCATTTTCGTATGGTCCTCATGTTTTAGAGGTTTCTGTGCTGTAACATTTCCTCCATTTTCGCATGCTTCTCCTGTCGTAGAGTTCGACGGTCAGTTACATTTTATCATTTTCACAGGGTCCACATGTCCTGGAGTTCCCAGACACATTTCATCTATTTCCGCTTCACATGGTCTTCATGCCTTAGAGTTCCCTGCTCTGTAACATTTCCACCATTTGTACATGATTCTCATGTCCCGGAGTTTCCAGACACATTTCTTCCATTTCCACTTCACCCACGGCCCAGCAGCCCTGCTCTCCTGAGACGGTATCGGCCCCATCCTCCCTGCTCCGAAGGCTGGCCTTCTTTATGGCTTTCCCTCACCTGATTGACATGTCGTGCCAGAGTGTTCTCAGATTTATTGGTCTTATTCTGCGTGTCGGTCACACGCTGTCACACTCGCCGACACTCCCCTGCCTCGCCCTCAGCCCACGCCTCCGATCATCTCGCACTAACTCCACCATCCAATTACATTAGCTCCCAGGATTATTTTTTCTTCTTACTCTTAGGAACCTAAATCAAGAAGCAAAGATGCTCATAATACGTGGTAGTGAAGTTACCCTTACGAATTTGTTTCGCTCTGTCAACGAGAACCCCCATTAATATTATTAAAATCAAATATTTTTCATTGATGACCGCCATAAGTTTATATTTCACTTGTAGAAGTAAATCAAGCACAATAATTCCTAATCGTAGTTTACGTAAGACGAATAATATAGCTAAATATAGGAATGCCTTAGCAGTCTGAATGCCTCAGCAGACAAAACTGGATAACTTCCTACAAACTATCCCCGATAGGCCTCCCTTGCCTCACTATTTTTAAACGGCAGAGAGAAACGGCCTCATTCGACAGCTCGCGGATCTGCGAGTGCACATCATGCAAGTACAAGTCTGATGCCTAAGTCTGTGCCTATGAGCACCAGCATTTATATCTAGAACAAAAAAGAAAAATATTTCTCGAAGGAGGTTTTATTGAAATTTTAAAATCTATAAATAATAAGATGATAATAAGCATAATTTTACTCGAAAACGATAAATAACTAAGGGATGAAAAAAATGGTGGATATGAAATTTCCTTCAATTTGAGAGAGGGCTTCTGTTTGAAACTATTATTATAGTTCCGTTTTCCCCGGAGCTTTACGAGTGCAATAAAACCATTTTCATAGAATTTAGCTCATCGTACCGAAAACGACCCACCAACGGTGGATCGCCCTCTTTCGTAGTTTAATTCTATTTAAAAGAAACAGCATTTGCACCAAAGTACTTTTTATTTTTGCTACAGAGCAGAGACCGAGAAAACAATTGGGTGGGTGACGAAGGCACCAGCAGCTGTGAACATTTCAAACCTTGCTCGGACGGCAGGCGATCCGTGGTGACGTCACGATCGCCGCTCCCACTAGCTGTAACGCGGACGTCGCGAGCTCAATTCTAATTATGCATATGTCTGAGGTAACAAGTTCAGTGTTGGATCACTAATTGAAAGCTGGACCTAAAGTGAAACAGGTGCTTTTTATGGGAATACATTTCCAAATTCATGTTGCAGTTGAGTCGTTTATAACTGCAGTGCTACCTTTTAAAATGGAAGATTCGATTCGTGTGTTCCTACAATCAAATTTACAGAATCCCCTCAACTGTCTGGGAGCAGTAATCTTAATCTGTCCCAAGAGGAGGCAGAGATTAGAGGGAACTGATCAAAAGGTTGTTTTGGAGGAGCGTTCTGAGACCGGGCGCCGTCGAGGGCCGTCGAGGAGGCTGAGAGGCAAGGGGCCGGCCGCCGGCCATGCCAATTAGGTACTTCCTAAACGCTGGAAACGAGACTGTGCCTCCTCGTCAAAGCTAATTCGTGAAAACAAATTTAAGAAATTAAGTTATGACATTTCAGAAAAGGCTTTATTAACACATTTAGAGATAACAACCGCGAATGAAGAATAGTTTTAAAATATCTAGCAATATGTTTTCGCGGAAACTTTTCCCATCCTGTCACCACTGATGAGGAGTAGTTTGAACGAAAGAACTAAAGCTCAGTTTTTAACTTCATGTTTAGCAATTCACCGATCAACCAAAGTAATTCTAAAGAGAAATGCGTGGGAAAAAGCTGAAAATATCTTGATTTTGAGATCGTAAAATTTTTAAATTAATAAAATACTTCTAAGTGAATACATTTTTTCTCATTCTCCATCCTATTCATCATATTGAACGAAGTTTCTCATGTATGTTGGCAACATTCATAAGTTAATATAACGTTGATTTTTGAAGTTTTTAACTCATGCATGGGTGTGTTTAACCATGATGGATGCATGACCTACATATAAGTATATATGTACGTACGGTAAACCAATGACAGTTCTCTTCGTAACTAACACACAATTTATACACGAAGCGTTTATTAGGTAAGTTGCAGCTCACCATCAATAAGTTTTCATTAAATGGGTGAAGGAAATCTACCTGGCAAAGAAAAACAGGAACGCTCCGCCTTCAGGAATTACACCGTAAAAGGCTTACTAAGTACGATAGACTTGGATAAATTCGGATAGAGAGTAGACTGGGCTTATAGTTCAAACGTAAAGGTTGGTTGGAGGAGACCTGGAATAACTTCATTCTCAAGCACCAACAAAGGTTGTGGTACTACGTACCTTCTAATGTACAGTAATTTTTGGCTCTGGACTGGTTGAGGCTTACACCGACTTTCTGGAAAAAAACCTTCCCACAGGGATAATACAAAAGTTCCGTGCTGTCGTTCTAAAACAAGTTACTATCTGTGGGTCATGCTGCACCCCTGACACCGTATGACCTACGGTGACCTACGAGTAGCTAAAGAATGAGGGTTTTGGGCACCGTCAATTGTTTGGCTTACCTAAATGTTATCCTAATTTATCCTCAGTTGAAAATCCTGGGAATGACATAAGTATTTTGGAAAGGGCGAGCAAAAGTTTGGGAACCTTGCTTTACAATTCAAAGGATTTTGTGCATGAATGGCTAGTATTCGTTTTTTTCGGCCTCAAAGTTCATACAAAGAATTGATATTATTCCAATTCTGAAAAGTATGATGCAACAAGTTACATTATCTTAATACATACTTGAATAAGTACCGTGTTTTTCAGCGCTTAGATGTTAATTTCCTCTCTCGGTTTTCGATTTACAGTCTCACGTTACAGATAGCGGCGTCGAAATTCGGTGATAGCTCAGTATGGTTGGAATCTAACGTGGAGAAAAATCCGTTTGGAGAGCGTTGACACATCGGAACGCCAATGATAGAACTGACAATTGCAGAAACGCCACTTCAGTTTGAAAGCCGTAAGCAAGAAAAGACTTGGCGTCAATATTGAAGACATCTTGAGTACGCATCTGAAGTACAGGTATGTGTTGCTAAAGTGAATTGATGACCTTTCATCGAGTTGCAGATTATTTGGAGATTACTTTCTCGTTCGGAAAACAAAAGCCTCCTCGATACGAAAAGATTTGGTCCTGGTAAACATTGCAGTTGAGGAATTGATGCATTTACAACTTTGAAGATAATTTTCCTTTAATGACATCGCCAAATAGCTTAAACAATTGGAGGGAATTTTGATAACGTCAAATGCAAGCGAAGTTTGTCGCTTAACAAGATTGAAGAATTATCTTTAATTTATATGAATTCATATTAGACTTTGTCATCTTTCAAACAGGTGTGTTGCCTATTTAAACGAGTGGAGCAGCTGAAATATGTATTTTGGAGCGAAATGTTTTGCGTAGCTTATATTTCATGAGCTGTAACCGGTATAATTTTCGCGGTTGAGTAACATTCGATCTATCGATCCATCTGAAAGATCTGAAATCAAACTTTCTCAGCCCAAAGATGAGGCTGAACACATCACTGTTGCTATTCTTTGGAAAAGCGGGCGTCACAGCTCCGAACAGTCCGCTTTTGCAGCTGCACGCTCAGAAACAGGGCCAGGATGCGGCGCTGTGGGGTGGGTCACGGCTCAGTAAAGGGCAGGTGCGCCGCAAGGAAAGGGGTGCTGGGCGAGGGCACAGAATGAGATTGGAGTGGAGGGACGTGAAAGGGACACGAGAGAGCTAATCTCGTTATGTGAATGAGCGCCAGTAACTCGATTAGCTGCGTCAATTACAGGCGGGACAATAACAAGAGGCGCTCCGGCACCACTGAGGCACACCTGCAACACGAGATGTGTGGCTGTAACTCGGCAGGTTTGTGCTGCACTCGTAGAGTTCATTAGACTCACAAGCACATTTTTCGAATACCAAGTGCTAAACATTTTGAACGCATATCAATTTGCGTGCAAAGCAAGTACAGTAAACATCGAAGAAAACGAGTACTCTACGCTCGAGTCTTTCGTTTCTGACTGTTTTGACCAAGCTCTTCCTGATCACCGCTGCTGTCCTGACACACCTCCTTGTTATGGTGTAGAACTTTATTCATTTCTCTTCGTATGGAGAGAGGATAAATTTCTTAGAATTCATCAAACTCAAAAGAACACATTATGCACTAATTTTTTCACATTATTAAAAGAATCTTTCAAATGATTTTTAGACAAGGATTATAGGTTGTTTTCATTCTTGATCACTCGCTACATTTTCGCGAACTGGCAACGCACGCTCACGTACATATAAAAATTACCATTGGGTCTAAAAACAGGGCGGCTGAATAAGTTCGTTTTGATTTGTTCTAATGATTAAATTTTCAAAGTTTGATTTTGTTAGCCTCATATATTCTGCAGTTTTCTCGGTTAGCAACCTTGGTACCTTTTTGCACCGGTCTTTACCGTTCAAATTTTCTGGTACGTCAATTTGCTTCATTTCAAGTGACGTGACAGACTTTATCATTTCCATGGGTATTTACTTCGAATAAAATTCAACTTCCTCCTGATGAAATCAATATCCACTTATTGACTTCAAGTTTTTTGAAGTGAAAATAAATTTCTTCCAACCGAGAATCAAGTTTCCCATAGAGAGCAATGAACTCCAATTGAGCGTCAAATTCATCAGAGGACAAATAAATTTCTCCCCCAAGTAAAGCTCTTCAAAATGAAATTCAACTTCATTTAAATGAAAATAAACTATTTCTAAGTAAAAATCAACTTCCTCTAAATGAAAATCTAGTTTCTCTAAATGAAAATCTGCTTTCTCTAAAAGAAAATCAAGTTCCCTCAAATGCATCTGAAGTTTTTCAAAGTGAAAAATATTTCTAGATGTAAAACTCAAGGTTTTCAGATGAAAATCAAATGCAGCAAAATTAATATAACTTTAACACAATAAAAATCAGGTTCCTAAAATTTCAAAATATATTCCACTACTGAAATTAACTCATTTTAAATATGTTTAGCCCATGAGATTCTCGTTTTTAGGTCTATAATATAAATATAAATTAAGACAAATGTAACGATTTTGCTACAAAACATTGCAAATAATTCTCTTACACATGTATGTATATTTAAAAATATTTGCTGAAATGTAGACATAAGCGAATCGACTATGTCCGGTATAAAATAATCTTATTCTTTCTTAATATGCTTAACAGTAAATATAATAATAAGAAATGTTATGTTCATAGTAAATGTTTGAAAATAACATTGTATTGCCGTAATTCTGCCTAGAGATGAGTAGTGAATCAGAAGAAAAGCTAATTACAAAAAATACTCCTTATATCCATTCAATTCATCTAAAAAGCATTCTACATGTATATGCAGGGTGTTGAAAAATGAGAGGCACAAACTCTGGCAGCAGGCAGGGAGACGCAAAATAAACGCTTTTTCATGAATACTAATTATTTTAAAACTCTTCAGTTTTCAAGGCACTGAGGTTCGAAGGCGCTGAGGTACCACTTAGCAACTCCTCTTACACTGGCGTTGGTATCACCGTAAGTCATATGCACATCCGCCATTCTTTCATTGGACAGAAGAGCATGGTGTCTGCAATATGTGGCATCGTCAACTGATTCGTAAACACTATGCAATCGAGTGTTACCAGATTTGAAGGTACAATTTTATTTAAAATTCATATTTTAAAAACACAAAAATGTGATAAGCTGGGCACCAGGGTTAAATTTTGAACTTTGGGGGCTTTAAAACTAAGCAGGTTCGAAACATTTTGTACTCGTGAAAATAGGCTTATTTTGCGTGACCCGGCCTACTGTCAATGTTTATACCTCTTGTTTTTTAACACCCTATATAGGTGTACATAATGTTTCAGTGTACATATACGATAAAGTGTTATAACAATTAAATATTTCCTGATTTTATGTATGTAAATTCACATAAAGTTCAATGTTTACGTTTACAAGTAAATGATAAAAAATAAAGTTAGAAAAAATGACGAGAATTCTTCAAACTCATAACTTAATCTAACCTAACCAAACTCATCCGCTCGTTCACAATCTTAGACTAGCATCACATTCATACTTATTGAACCCTATGAAATTTGTTTTTCTATTAGAGGAATTTCAATTTCATTCAGAAGAATCTGAAATTAACTTAGAGGAACCTGATTTTCATTTTAAGGAAACTAATTTACGTGTTGACACCTTAATTTTCAATTAGGGGTTATTGGTTTTCATGTTGAGGTAGTTGAATTTCATTCTGAAGAAAACGACATGAAAGTGGCGTAGTAGAAAAACACTGTATGGACATTTTTTTGCAATATATTACATATTTCTAGCAAACTCTTGAGTAGTAATCAATAGAATCCAGTCGATTTTTTCATCAATCTACCTAATAATATGTTGACATCCTAAATAAGCATATGATGATATCAATTTTAAGAACCAGAGTACGCATCTTTTCGTATCCATTTGTACTACTTTCCGTATACAATTATGTAGCGCTCTGATCGATTCAAATTAAGTGGACGTGTGACTGCAGAATTCTAGAAGCGCGAGGAAGTGCAGAAATATGCATAGCTTCTCTTAATTAATAAGTGCAAACTGGAGAGCGCATGTCTGACGCTGCATACCGACACTGCCGATATTGCATACTTTGCCCCGAGCTTTGACAGCTCCTGACAGCCCCAGCGCCCGGCGGCACAAGATTAAATAGTTATGCATGGCACAAGGCAGCCAGTCCCCAAGATCCCATGATGACACAACGCTGCGTTACTTTATTCTATGAATTTCATTCTTTTTACTATCCACGCTGCTCATCTAAGTCCATCGACACTTTGGAATGAATGTATGTACAAGAACCTTGGCTACAACTGGAATCACGAAAACAAAATTTTGTCTTGCGTCAGATTCTAAACATGATGTTCATTTTCGTGGAAGTATCCCTAAAGGGAAGGAGAGTACTTGGTTCTGAAGTACAAAAAACACTTGATTAAAAAACACACTTATAACAAATAACTAAACAATGTTCTTCCCCAGGCCTTTTATGAGGATATTCAGGGAGCAAGAGAATTGTAGAGGAGTTAAAGGAAGAAAAACTTTGAATTGGAAAGCTATCATAGTGAAGGTAGAGTAAGAAAGGCTCAGACTATTAGAGGAGAAAAAAACGTGCAATATTAGAATTTGTGCTAAAAACTGGAAAAAATGGTTTAATGTAAAATTCTATTCAAGCTGGTTACCGGATGTAAAAATGTATGCAAAAGTTTCCATAACGTTCTTCCGGGTAGGAACCAGCTAGACAAGGTACAAAATAATTACAACGGTGGAGAGAAGTACGTTTACTGTTCTAGCTTAATATTTATGTGTAGGTTGTCATTAAATGGAATACGAAAAAGCAACAAACGAATTTGACAAGAATGACCAACGTTGACTTCATATGTAGAGTAATAACTACAATGAAGTTTGGAACAACTTAGTTGAATTTAAAATGTTCAGCCAATTTTGGCATGTCAAGTAAACATAGATTACTTGTACGCAGTCGTGCAAAAGTAAAGTTTCAAATTTTTATGTTTATTGTAGAAAAACTATGAGAGATAAACGTTCTAGTGAACATAAAATCGAAGATCATCATTAGGAGTTTCAACGTGGATGTATGTTTTGCAGTCTTCATTGCGGGCTGGCTCCGATCTTCCTGCAAGGTCGTCGTAAATAATTCATCCTGTTTGTCTGAATATTCTTTCAAACTCACAATATACAGTAATGTTTAGAAGTGCTTGGTTGCTGATCAAACATTTACCCAAAATTTCTTCTGACTATAACCAGCGATCCGTTTACCGATCCGTGCAATTCCACAACTCTAGCCTCTTTTTCAAGCGACATTGAATTATTTTACTCTTCGTGGGGCAAAGCAGCGTTTGATTTCACAATTTCAAAATATTCACTGTGAATAGAACCATCAAGAGTCATGATTTCCGGTAAAAATATTCTTATATGTTTTTTTCCTTGCAATTTACTAGAACGTTGAATTTGTCGTAATTTTGTGTAATGATTTCTTAAAGTGGCTGAGTGACTCTCGCACTATCCTATATGAGCTCAAATTGGCTAAATAAAATTACAATGCCGTTAAAAGTACACTATCGCAAGCTTACTATATGGTCACAGAATCATTCATTAGCAAATTCACATGAAAATATGAAATTTTTACCAACACTGTTTTATTTTTTCAAGAACTGCAACAATTTTGAAATAAATGGATCTGGTCAGCTTTTCAGAAATCTTTTGTTTACATCTCAGATGTTGACATGAACTATGTCTGAAATCTTGAACAGTAGATCTACAGTTCTTAACTATACGGAACAGTTTATTTTAATTTTTTTTTAAAGTGATTGAAATGTGACGATCTTACTCTTGGATATCTGATTGCGTTTCAAACTTTGGGCTCAGAATTCAGAACTCATTAATTATAAATGCCATTTAGATGCCGTTAGTCCGAAACATGTCAGCACTACCTGAAGTCCAATTCATTTCGGAAAAGTCATGCCACCGCACCATTGTGTGTCAAAGCATCAATGTTGACATGAGTTCGGGAGATGTGTCACCCAACCTATAAAATACTGAAAAAACTTTTGATTTCCTCTAAATTTACAAAAAATATTTTAAAATAAACATTACAAAATTGATGGTTTGGTGGACAGAGATTATTGAGGGAGGTTGAGATTATACTGAGAAATAAAACTCGAATAAAAAGTATTGAACGAACTAACAAATTTGCAGAGCTTTCAATCAAATCCAGAAATGTAGAAATCAAGCCTTTTTTATTCCGCATTAGAGTAGCCTTAGAGTTCGTAAAATATTCAAGATTTTAATTTAAAAGCGAATTTTTACCGTTCATGATAAATGAGCTATAATTATTGAAAACAGGAGTCAAAAAATGACCAATGATGATGCCCTAATAACTATCGCCTGCCTTTTGACATGAAATGATAGCTTTCAGCGGCAGATTTGCGTCGCATCTACGTAAACTTAAACCGAACAACGTATTGTCTCCCTGCCGAAGTTTGATAACGAATGAATGGAAACTTCTGTTGATTTTATTATCGTATCACTCACGAATTTGTGCAAAATATCCTGTCCTGGAAATTAAGAACATTACCGTGTTATTTCACAAATTAGAATACAGAGCCCACACAAGCTTGTTTCATTTTAAAAGAAGGATTGGAGCTGCGCTCATTCGCCGGTGACGCTGGAGCGACACGGCGTCGTAAAAGTTAGAGCAGAGTTGGCGGGCCATCAAAGATGCCCTCTCTGACATCACGTTGCAGGCGGCGCTGTGCGAAGGGTAATGGAGGTGCCAAGTTTATTGGAAGCAGGGGTGACAGCGAGGTATGTCGCTAAATAAACGCCCTGCTGCATCACCTGACGTTCTTTTCCCTTTTTTGTGGCTTTTTTGGGTCCCTAAATTGCTCCACTTCAACTGGAAGAATGCATGCAAAATGGAGCCGTGTAATGAAACGATAGACATTCACGCGAAGCAACTGCTACCCCACGGTCGCATTCTCGCACTGAAGTTCATGTATATGAGGCGGAATTGACAATTATTTTGCATTTCTACGTTCAGGAGTCACGCAAAAACCTGTGGAAACTATATCAAAGACAGCATTTCGTTTCGGTTATGTTGGATAGAATGTAGAGCTCATATTTTTGGGCATTTTAATACAGCGACTCGTTACGGCTTTGCAAGCTGGCGAACGAGTCTGACTTAACGGAGGCGTAATTCGTTATGCGGGAAGGGTTTGTGAATACAATTAACGCTTTGTTAATTTGACTGGTTTAATTTTAAGCAGTTCTAATTTCATCAATTATGAACAGAATTTTATTGCAGTTCCTCTTGTCATATTTCATTTAATTTCAAACAGTTTTTTATCCCCTGGGATACATAACTGTGTCAAATTGTCTAATGAGTCAAGGAATCGAGTTCAAATCTCTTAAAACTATGTACATAAAATACATCAGTAGTTCCAAAAATCGGAAAAAAATGAAGTAAAAACAAGTAAGGCAAGGCTCCTAAAACCACTAAAAAAAATCTGAGAAAAATTATTTAGTATTATTGATTGGGACAGAATGAAAATATTGACCTAGAAAGGGTGAGTCACAAAAAAATATTAAATTTTTCCATACCTATTAGTCAGTGAGTATTAATCGTAGAGACATTGGCTTGGTTTCCCTTTAAGCATTAACTTGTCTAATATTTCCGGCTAAAAGATATGTTTCTTCACAAGAGTAGTTTGGGCATAGGTACACAAAAAGTAATTGTGATTTTTTTGCTGTACGAGTAGACACTACAAGCGTCAGCACTGAGTTTATTTGCTAAAATTAGTTTTGCCAATTTTCAAACGAATGGCTTATTATATATAATGTTAAAACAATTTTCTTTTTCAGCCCGTAGTTATGTTTCTGATCCAACCTGAGGACACCGTTTTTTCATGACATGTTCTTCCGTATTCGGACTCAGCAACACCCGCAGCAGTAGAGTAGCATTTGTCGGACGTTATTCGCACGACAAAGCCAATGAACAGCTTAGATCAGAGGGCCAACCAATATCTTGTGAAGTTGAAATAGACAACAAAATTTAAAAAATTAGATCAAAGTTATTGCTCTATTTAGCAAAGATGTATCCTCCATAACACGCGAGGAATACTTACAGATGAATAACGTACAATTTACGGGATATTAATTTTTAATTTTTCGAAGAATGTTGATTTGGAAAACACTTGTTCTTAAAAAGACAAAATTCAAACACTGGCGTACCAGGTTATTAACTGCTATCGGATGTCATTTTCATAATTTGTGTAGATATTAGTAAAAAAACAGTTATTGAACTTGTCGCGATTGTCAATATCGATTTACCGATTAAAATTTCATTCACCATTCCTAAAATAGACAGTTTTTTAAGGATTCAAATACCTTAACTCATGAGAAGAATTGTTGGAATACTGAAAAATTGGAATACATTATCTTACACAGCGTTACTAGTTTTCTATTTTACTTCTGCTAGAATTTTATACATAAATTCATCATTTCATACGTGGAAAGAGATTCTTGGTGCTTGTCTAAGTTTGGACAGACTCAGTTGAATTTAATCAGGGTTGCAGTTCTGAATAAACAAATTTTGTTCACCTTAGACTCTAATCACGTACGGAAGTAGCCATGAAATCTAATTATAAGCTTTAGCACTGCTGTAGAGAACCGTCCAGCCACCGCTCTGCCGAAGGTTATATAGATACCATTATGAAGTCACCCTAGATCAGAGGTGGCCATCCAATGGCGCATGCGCCAAACGTGGTGCATTGCATGACTTGAAGTGGCGCAATGCATCCTTGCGATAAAACTTAAGCTTACTCATAATGCATGACTTAAGCCATTGGGGGTGAGTACAAGAGATTTATGGCGCATCTGAAACCGTATGACATAAAATTGACGCATGGTTTGTAAAAAGTTGGCCACCCCTGCCCTAGATCCACTCAGTCTCAGTTTACCTTCATTTTCCATCCTAAGCCTCCCTTTGTATTGTAGTATTAGTTGTTCGATGTATTGATCACGGGTTGTACAGGATCACCTTAGAAGTCTGGTCTTTGCTGAGTCAGAACTCATTATTAAAAAAAAATCGTGCGAAATTAAAACCTATAGTTCTTACGAAGTTATTCTTTGTAAAAATATATTGTAAAAATGTCTAATACGCTTTTTCCATTAATTTCAGTAATTTTTACGTAGTTTACCACATAGGTTGAAAAAACCCACTCTATAATGGCATGACCTGTCCTTCAATATGGACAGAGAAATTTTAACAATATCTGTGTGAGACATTCATCAGCCGAGTGATGCTCTTCTCTCTCTAACCATCTCACATGTTCACGATAGGTCCAACGATCAACGTTGCTTCGATAAAGGTGTGGAGTTGCGAGGGCGTTCACCCTTATGCTGGGGCTAATTAAATTTCGTTCAAGTTTTCCGCCATATATCTGGATTTACGGGGAAGGCAATCTGGCCATTGCTGAGCGGGATCCGTGTGGCGTAGTCCTTTTTGATGACTGCTGCGATAGCGAGGTCTGGTGGTAGTGTGTAGGCTGTAGGGGGACGTAGTGTATTCATGCGTATGCGATCAATTGGCGTTAAAATGAGATTAATTGTATTGATATTTAAATCCCAAGGCATGGGTTCTTCTCTGAAACGCCTGACGCCAATCGAAGTTTTGTAAACATCTATTTCAGGCATCACCAAATGGATCGAAGTCGCGACTGATGGGAGTTTCCACGCTGTCTTCAATATCTTTTTTGAATCCAGTGTTAATGGATTTATATCGTTCAAACCAACAGGACTGCGATGTTCCGAATCTGAGTTTTATGCTTTATCTGTGTATTATGTCCCATACCTTTGTTCTAGGAATAATTGAACTTCATACAGCCTCTTTCTTTAATGGTTTTCGGGAAAATACTGTCTGAATTATGAAATTGTCGAATATACAATTCGCGAAGAATAGTAATAAGCAAGGTCAATCATACATGCAAGTCTCGTACAAATGCAAGACCTTACTTTTTGGGGTTCAGTGGTCGACAGAGTGAAGTCTGCTTTATTCTCGCAGTGCCTAACTGCATTGGTGTCCGTCACTGTGTCTTAAGAATCATTGCTAACCACTGGCTTTTGAGCCACGCTGCAGTCGATTGTGACTCATTTGATCTACGGATTTTCTCAGCAGCTCTAATTTCATTGACCAGAAGAGAGACCCTCATCACCATTAAAGTACAGTAAAGCGTAAGTACGAGATGCTACCTAAAAAATTAAGGAATTTGAACAGAGTTCACAAACAAAGTACGGTATCAGAGTACCGTACTTGTAGTTGGCCGTTCCGCTTTCATGAGTGCCCAGCAGTATCGTTCAAGACATCGTCTGATTCTGTAAGGTTATGTTTTACTAACTACGTGGATTTGGAAATGACGGATAAAACTGCGCAAAGAATCTGTATCCTATCATGTTTTAAATTTAAATAAAAGGGCCCCAGACACCCACCGTATGGTTCAAGAAGCGTTTGAAGGTAATGCTAAGAGCCAAAAGGCGTGCTTATCTAGTATAGACACTTCAACTACAGCCGAATATCAGTCAGCGACAAGTTAGCTCACGACGTTCGTCAACAAGTAAAAGTCAGGAAACAATAACAAAACTTCGTGAGAATATTAACTTAGCTTGTAGGGAAACTTTTCACGATATTTGTGAAACGTAGGACAGTTGTGCATGTATAAAGAACCGTTCATCGAACTTTGTCAGACAAAATCAACATTATCAACGACGAAAAATTTTTTACTCGAAAATTCTCCCAAATTTGGGGAGCTACACGTACACGTTCGTACACTTTTGGAGTAAGATATCAATGGACTCCTTAGCTTCCAAATTATCAAATCTCAAAAAACATCACTCTGCAGATGCATATTCAAATCTTTTCGTTCGATGCAAAATAAAAAAATAACGAAGGGGTTTCATAACAACTGAAATCATCCCAAACTAGAGTGACATAAGTATTCTTACAAAGTGAGATACGGAGTTTAAATCCAGCTCAACAGCCTTGGTGTTCTTCACGGCTAATAATTTCTTTTTGATGTGTTTAGTTCACACCGCTAAAAGATTTTTCAAATGTTTCACTAATACATTTTTTCATACCGCTTTCATATGATTGGTACTGATTCTTATGAGACAGAACTATGCAGAAGTAAGACAGAACCGCACCAGAGTAAGACGGAACTATGCAGAAGTGAGACAGAATCATACAGAAATGAGACAGAACTATGCAGATGCAAAACAGATCGATTTGAGCTGAAAAATCTGGAAAATATAGCAGAATTCTGGGATAATATCTTTTGGAGAGCTGAAGCTGAAACTATTTTTCTGACATAACTCGTTGCGTCATATCTGAATGAAAGTTACTGGTGATTATAAACTAAAAAATCGCCCATAAAGTGACGTCTGAGAGGAGGAACACGTGGTGCTCGAGACTCTCTTCAGGCTTAGAGCCCCAGCAGGGACTACATACGAAAGGACCCGTCAATTCGGTGGTCTACGGAAATATTTCTGAAAAGAGAGGCTACTAGACTTGTCGTAAAAATAACGTGGTGATGACGAAATAACTCAGAACACTCTACGACAGTCTTAGGCCAATAATCTGGCGGAACGATGATGACGTTCTTCGTCGCCCCAGTCAACCACCAGCTTATTTTATAAAGAACTTGTGGCGAACGAAACAGAGAAATTGCAAGTGCCCTGAATGCATGAAAGTTTTGAAAGCGACTTTCATAGAATGGCAACGAAGATGAAGGAGACACAAGGCAGAGGTTAGAGCTCCAAGATGAGGCCGTTTGTGGTGTGAGACTCCGAAAGCTGTTCGACTAAGCATTACTCAGGAATACTCAGTTTATTCGAATACTTTTTTACTGTTATTTACAACATCAGCTTTGCAAGATATTACTGTCGTTTCTCTCTTTTGAATGGAACAATTAAACTTATGTTAATGAATTGTATATTGCGTAAATTTCACGAAGTTTCAGGGTTTGGATGTTTTGTTTAAATCCAGCACTAATTGTGTAGAAATATTTGTTTCCCATCACTGCATAATTTACGTGGAATATACGAATACTGTGACGGACTGCGTATTTTCATTCATATTAATTTCTAATTTATTTTTTGTTCACAAATGGCTTTAAATGTACAATGAACGCATATCTCACCATCTACACCGATGCTCTTCCCAGGTTCAATTGGTACAACCGTGAAAAAAAATTTGAAGAGTGTTAGTGTGCTCAGTTTTCCACACCGAAAAAATCCCACGTTCCATCTGAATTACAGGTCTTGAAAAGCGTGGTTCAAACGAAAATAACATCATCAAAAACTTTTACCAGGGCTCTGACGGAAAAACCACTCCTGTATTGATGTAGCGGCGCAATCAGACGCTATGTCATTTCTTCTTCCCCGTGATTGTGGTGCTGAGAGACACGGGCAGCGCGGCATGTTGGCAGAAGGAAGCACAGTTTTGGCGGAAGAGCAGCGGTAAAAGTGCACCGCAATATCAGAAGCTGAGCTAAGATGGGTGGTCCAATAGAGACCTTGTTGTCCGCCATGCTGGCCGCCGCCTGCCCACAGCGCCTGCCTCAATTGACTCACTAGAGGCGACCTCACTTTATTGAAACTTTTTTGTCCTCTGAGACAAAATTTTGAGTGAAAGAGGCTATCTTGATTCCTCGATCGAGTCCAATACAAAGAGTTTTCTACTAATAATATTTGAAGCCTGATTCGGAGCAATAAGCTGTCCTAATAAGCTGTTGAATTGCACGTTTCTGAGAGCCCGGTGCTCAAAAGAAATGATGTAAGATGCCAGCTGGTGCTTTGTACGCTTTCAGGTGAGCTAATTTTTTCAGCATTAACTTAGGAAACCGCAAAAGACCTTAATCAATGTTTAGGAATCAAGAAAGATTTGGATGCTATATGCATTTTGCAACATTCAGCGATGTTCTAGAGCGGCAAAGTCGATGGCCAGCGAGGCATCATCGCGGTCTCAAGAGCACAATGGAGAGCTCCGCAGGATCCACTCGGACAAAAACACAAAAAGTAGATTAGAAGCAAGTATAACTAATCCACATACTACAGGCTACACAAAATAAAAAAATGTGTTTATTTGAATTTGTATTCATTGACACTCAAGCCTCTCGAGTTAGATTGGCTGCTGCTTGGAGTAATTGTACAAACTGTAATCATTGTAATACTTCAGCGTTGTAGGAAGAATTGCAACGCTTAAAAGTAAAATGAAAGAGTCTGCTGTAGAGGATAAGGTTATGCTCGAGTATTTGAAAGTTCAAACATTTTTAGGTATTCAGAGTATATCAGACCTGTATGAATCCGTGCCTACGTTCAATTTTTTTCCCGAGAGATAGGTGCTGGAGATTTTTTCCTGTAAAGTTATTGATTTGACGATTCAACTCTGTACTGCTGAACACAATTGTCATCTTGCATTCGTTTGGTTACAAGTTTCTTATACTGTTTCATCAAGTATGTTCATTAAGCGGATAGAAATCTGTGCCTTTTTTTCAGATTGGCCTTGTGTTGACATCAAAATATGTGAGCTACGAATTTACTCCTCATGTGTACTCCTCATCGTTTAATGTGTATGAGTTCTCTCATGAATTATGCA
The DNA here is from genome assembly GCA_014899125.1 of Orchestia grillus. NCBI lineage: Eukaryota > Metazoa > Arthropoda > Malacostraca > Amphipoda > Talitridae > Orchestia > Orchestia grillus. The sequence goes on along the minus strand of VOMN01058056.1, from coordinate 115,651 downwards.
GAGGGCATTGTATGCTTACCGAAATTAAAAACTGAACGCAGAATTAAACTTGAGGGCCCTGTGTATTTATCTTTTGAGTTGTGTTGGAAGGCTTCAAACTCCGAGAGGACTTGTTTTCCAAAACAAAATATTTATTTTCCGTTATGCAGATTTACAAGAGACTTCACGCGTTCGTCCCTATTAAATACTAATTATTCTTCACTAAAGGGATAAAAATTAATCAATATTGATAGATGATTTTCAGTCCAACTTTTTCGCTGCCTCATCGAAAGGCAACGAAAATAGTGAAAGCTTGGCCGGCCAAAATTATAGATGATTATAGATGCTCCGGTGAAAAGTTAGACTGGGTTGCCTAAAACTGGTGTAAATACCTAGCTTTTTACATCGCGTCGTCTCTGACGAGAAAACCAGTTTTCCATCTGATCATGGCAGGCTGTCTAAATTTTTTTCGGTTGCGTCCAGCCGGTGTAATTTGAACTCATTAATTTTCATTTAATTTGAGTGAGAACTGACATCAGGTAGTTTTTGCTGCATCCACACTGTGAGAAAAATGTGGCGACTGAAGAAATCGAACCCACGAAAAATGTGTTTTCTCAATTATTTTAGTTTAGTTTACCGATTGATTTGTGGGATATGGACATAAAAAAGTGCTTTTGACGTTTCTCATGAATGGCTTTCCTAAATGTTCACTTATATGAAGAAGTGAACTGTTTCCTATTTCACAAGGGTAATGGCTCAATATAGACGAAATCTCTTATTATTTCACTAAAAAATCTGCAACATATATATGTGGACCTAATTTTAAACAGGGGTCATTTGATTTTGATAGCATTAGTAATGACTGAAAGATATTAAAAGAAGTAAGACTCCTAATCAGGCTAGCCGTGTCGTGGGCGAGTTGGAGGAGCTCTCCCATGCTCTAGAGCAGCTCTTGCCGTCTGAGCCGCGCGGTACACATAACGCCAAGCCCTTCATCATTATGATTACATTGCTAAATGACATTAAATAACTCTCATTCAGGAATCAAATCACCCGAGATCCGTTAATTCCACTCTATAGTTGACTGGCTTGTAACAGAGGGACGGCCCCCTAAAAACGACGCGGAGGGAATCCTTGTATGTGGCGCCAGGCTCAATGCCTTAGACCGTCATTAGTGTGGGATCAGAGGACGCCGCTGGCCAGCGCTGGTATGCCCCCGTCATTTCATTGTGGTTGAAAACAATGGGGAGTATTCTCACTCTCTTTCAGCGCGTGAGGTTTTAAATTGAAATTCCATGAACTGGTTGAGCTGAAATTTTGTAATAATTAATACAATATTCAGTCACTGTTTATTATTGTCCTAAAATACTTCTGTGTAAAACATGTCGTAATATTCTGCAAAGACTCGCATTACATGCCAGTGACCGGAAGTATCTATACACCCCACACTCAGTGTAGTGAAGTCACTGTACACTAAGGGTTGGAAAACCTACCACGACGCTTGCATTCAGAACTATTACAACATGACGACATTCTTCATTTGTCTCTCGCGTCTTTCCTAACACAGGAAGTTGAGCTGCGTTTTTTTGGGTTCGCCTATTTTCATTTGCTATCACAGACTTATTTCAGAAGCGCTCTGCTGCAAATAGTTCTTTCATGGGTGTTAGACTTGATTATTCGAGCTTCAAGACATTTTTCATTACGGTGTAACCTTCGAGACATTTTTTCGAAAGATATCGATTACGAGATCAAGAGTGACTGCCGCATGTCATAGCTCGGCTGCTATTTTCTTGGCCGATAAAATACCCACAGGAGTCGTGCAAGAACTACAATCAAATTTTTAGCTTCTATTCCTTATAACTCTTCACAGCTTTGGGTAAAAGATCGTCAAAGGCTGGGGATTGTTCATTAAAATAATTTTAGGGGTTTAATTACAGGATTTTATTTTAGAGGACCAGAAAATGCTCTACTCGTTAATCCATGGCATTTGATTTTGGGCAGAAAGAACGAGTATCACGAGGTAAAAAAAGAGATTAACGAGATACTCACTGAAAAGTCAGTGAGAATTAATTACCATTCTCATTTTATTTAGTATCAACATTCAGAAAAAATGTAACGCATGTTAGGTCAGCGTGGCTGAGAAATGTTTACAACTTTGCTGAGGAACAAATATTTCTAAATTGATTAGGAATATCGGTTAACAAAAAACACCCCACAATAGACACAAACTGAAAATTTCGGTAAGGTTGGTATATCTGTATATCAAAAAATAATGATTGATCTCGCCAGATTAGTTCATAGCGCTTCGATTCAGTTCACGATTAATAAATCCAATATACGAGTTTGTGACAAAAAACAAAATTGCCGTAGTGTGCCGTCAACACATTGCAATCAAACTAGATATGTTTTGTAATACAACCCTGTTAGTGTTCCTGTGATGGTGATACAATATCATGTATTTTTTTATTGCATTTCACAAAACCGTATCGTTTTGACTGCATAATAACTTAGCCGATGACTGAGATATTATGCATCAGTAATTAATTCCAATTCATTTACTTAAATTTTCAATTTTGTAAAGTACACACTGGTTAATCGCAATTTCTATATTTTTGTGAAGAAAATAGTGTACAGTGCGGTGCTATTTTTATTTTTTACTCAAGAGCAACGAAGGTGAACGATAGTACATTTTCATTGCTAAATATGTTGATAAGATTTTGAGTGAAGATCTATAGCACAGCTCCGCTAAAAACATCGAAAATTCAAGTTAATTTTTTCAAAAGTTGAGTCGATGACAACCTGTACGATGAATTTCGTACGAACGGTCGAACCCTGTAATGTGCGGTCGAACCCTGAGCACTGACTCTATGACCCGAATTTACTCCATCTCTCGATGAATGTACTCATCACTTGTGAACTGCAACAGATCTCTTCAGCAGCGGAAAAAGGTCATACATTCTGCTACTTTTAGCTCGAGAAAAGTCCCTGAAGTTCTCGTCGCGCGCACTGCCACGATCACCGCCACAACCCTGGTCTTGCTCCTCTGGTAACGATCTCGAGGAGATGGCGAGCTGAGTGTCGGGTTCGTCTCCCGGTGGAGTAGGAGTGATTCAGTCGAGCGACCGAGCGAAAGGCAGAATGATTCCTTCACGGTATGGACCCATAGCTCGAGACCTTCCATCTGCTTTGAATTTTAACAGTTTTACTTGCGCAAATACATACTTGGAAATGAAAAGGCGAAGATGATTAAAAAATATATCTTGATCTCGTGAAAAGCTTGATTGAAGTTACTCGACGACGTTAGTTTAGTCATACGGACTTGGGGAATTTTTTCCTATCTAAATCCTTAAGAGCGTGACAGAAAGAAGCAAACAAGCAAGCAACAATTATGTATTAGTATATAGTTAATTCATAGTGGAACTAGATCACACCGTGATCCTTTGGGTCATTTCGATTGCCATTGGATTTCAATTCTTGGCTGTTTGTTCCCTTTTTCTGTTTTTCTAGGATTAATTTTCTATACTACCCAGGACCCGTTGAGTTATTTCTATCGACAATTTGTTTATAATTTTCGACCACTTGTTTATTTTTTCAGTTTTTATAAGTTGTTTTTCAAATTTTCAAATCCAAAGGTATGACCACTTGGAAAAATTTGAGGCTCACACCGCAAAAATTCTATTCATATTCAACCTTCTTGGTTCTGACGTCTTCGGTCTTCTTTATCTGTCCAATTCTTTAGAACAAATCCAAGAGGATGTAGTTGACATAATTGGCCTGTCAAATTGATACTTGCGTTTACGATGATCCATTTCAAAATGCGTTTTTTCCAATCAATTCTCTATAATGGGAGTTTATTTTTTCATTATGGACTTGATGGATTCAGCTTTTTATTTATTAATTTTTTGGCGCAAGTCGAAACTCGGTGGAGTAGCGGAAAGATTCTTTTTCCTATCTGAACGCTGTGAGCTCTCGAAAGATGTCGAGAAAAACGCAGTGAAAATGGATCTTCATATATATTATACTAATCTCGTATCTATGATATTGTTCAAAAATCGTATAATAGTTACAGTATTTTGAACTGTATGAAGTCTCGTTTGAGCCTCTAAAAATTCTTCTTTATTTCCTAATCAATTTCCGAAACCAAAGAAAATTATTCATTCATTATAGTTCCAATGAACCTTAACCGTGATGCGATGGAAAAATCCTTACCTGAAAGCCCTTGAGCAAGATGATCAGAGATTTAGCAATACGCTGACAGATGAATAGATTACCCAAGCTTTCGGACTCTTGAGCAGACTGCATTTTGAAGACAACAAGCGACACAATTTGTATCAGGAAATAATGAAAGATAACTGCATGACGTATCTGTAATAGCATTTCATTATTGTTTTTACTCATCAGCGAAACATAGAGTATTTTTCAAATTACAAGAGCTTGAAAACTGTTCATTGGTAGTTAAAATATTTACCAATTTTCTCAGGAATTGCATCTAATTTTTGATGCAGGTACACCAATCATTGTAATATCCGTTATAATACACACTTTACTGATTGCTTGGTTGGTCTCTCTGTCCTTCTTATCAGTATTTTATAGTAGAATATAACTACAAGTCAAGTCGATATGAAGCAGTGTCGTAGATAAGAAACCAAATATCGTATTGTAAATGAATGTAGTCTAAAGGGAATTTAACGTTTTAGTTGATAAAGAATGATTCAAAAGTACTGCGGTTAACGGAGTTTTGTTATGAATAGTTGATTTCAAGTTGATTCGGAAACGATGATGAACGTTATGGGCTTCACTAGAAAAGTGTTCATTCTAAGAGTAAACTAGGGTGAATCTCATAATTTTTGACTGGGCCTGTGCACGGGTAATATTAATAATGATAATTCAGAAGAGCGCGTACCGTGTTTTCGAAGCTTTTGTTCACAGACGAGCTGCTCGAAGAATGTCTTAATTTCATTCAGATACTGCCCTTTTTTTAATGCACCTCATATCCAAGTCTGGAATCGTGTAAGAAAGCAGTGGGTACATTTTCGTGCACAAGCGAACTTGTTTCATCGACTTTTCCCGATGTTGTATGCGACGAATAGAAGTTACGAGAAAGTTTTTTGCAGGGCCAAAATTTAAGATTCACCGCTTGGCTTATTGATTTTTCCCCTGACAGGTCCTGAGAAGAGGTTTTCAATAAATCGTACTCAAATTACTGAGTTCCTATCAATAACAGTGTACACAATAAGCTCTGTGAGTTTACGTTATCCTTTTTGGCAGGTCCTTTTGAGAGATACACGAGAGGTAGTGTTTGCTTTAGAGGATTGGCAATTTGGCGAATGTTTGCTGTTCGTATATCAAGTGTAAAATGGTCTTGTGTAGCCGCACAGTGATAAAAGCGACCGCCTTTTGAAGGAGCGCTCGAGGGCCGCCGGTGCTGGCGCTACAGGCCTCACGCACCGGCGTGAGACGCTCCTCAGCAGTGGGCGCCGTACTGCCGCGACTCCGAGGGTCCGATTCAAGAATAGTGAAAAGTGTCAACACTGATTCGAAAGGTCTTCTCACAGTTCTGCTAAGCCAACCTAGAGAAGTGATTGAAAAATTACTCAGGAGAAATCACAGAAGTGTCTATTTTATGATACTCGGTGGATGTATATTAAAGATTAAAGATACCGTAACATTGCGTGAGCAAATTGAGGCAGGATTTTATTCGTGTTTATCTTTATGATGGGACGTCGGGCAAGTTGGTCAAGAATATTGCAGGTAATTCCGGACATTGTGCTATGAAATTGTGCTAAATTTTGATGATGGTGAGTTACGTTCGAGCAGAATTTCTAGCGAATATGTGCTGTAATATGAAATTTTTTTTCGAACACTTTCAGAAATAAATTTTCACTAAATTTTCATAAACTGCCACCATTAAGCTGCGCTGAATGTATTCAATTTATATTTGTGAGAAGTACAGCTGACTTCTCCTGAAAAAAGAAGAATGAAATTTTGAAAATTCACTGAAAGGGTCGAAGACGACAGAAGAAAAATATTTTCGCCGATAAAATTTTTTTGTGGTCGAAACGGATTTCAATACCTTCACATCTGTAATGTTCTCATGTTGAGTCTTTGCTAGCATGCAGCAACATTCCTTCCTAATTTTTGCATTGTGTTTAGCAAATAATTATTAAATCTTCGATATTATTGTGATTCGTAAAAGAATTCTATTTTTTAACACTCACCTTAATTTTTCACTTTGGCGATTGGCTAGGCCATTCTAATACATTCATAGTTTGCTGACAGCCATTCGCAAGAAACTTGCACTGCTTCTATTATCTCACTAATTTCGTGCAAAATTCAACCCACCATACACCAAACTTTCTTCTAAAACAAGTCGTCAACTTGCTTGATTCATCGGTTATTCCATGATGTGGATATTGGCTATTCCATGATGTGAATATTGGCAAATCCATAATGGGGATATTAGCTTTAAATGAGGTGGATATTGGCTATTCCATAATGTGGATCTTGGCTAATCCATGATGTGGATCTTGGCTAATCCATGATATGGATATTACTGCTACTCTAACACCAGAAGGACAGAACGCCATCATTCTACCACTGCCGTGCATCACAGGATAAATTTCAAAATAAGATTAGATATACGTACTCGTATGTGCACTTAATTAACTTCGAAGGATCATGATGAGCGAGGGTCGAAATTTTCTTGTTGAGCTAGTGTAAGAAAGTTTGAACGCAACAAGTCAGGAAAAGTCACAAAACTTCGAAAGTCAACAACGCGTATGGTTTGGTTTTATTTTACAAGGCCCTCCTTCGAACCCTCATGCGTGTTAATATTCATCCTTCTATACTTTTATAGCTATGTTAAACACGTGTAATAAATGGATTGGAAGGGAACGTATAATTAACAGAATTTCTTAGAGCTGATTTGCATTTATTTTCATTAAAAAATGTACTGTTTGAATAATTAAACCCAAAACTAATTTACGGAAAGTTTGATAAATGTTCGTATATCAGTGAAATAAAATGCCCCAAAATATGATTCGGACTAGTCATTAAAAGCTATTAAAAGTTACATGTTCATCGTATTTTTAAAGTTTTTAATAATTTAAACACTATATATGATCGATATTGTGCGGCATTTTTTTTAATGAATTAATGGAAATATTTCAAGAAGTTAAAATTTATTTATTTATTTATTAATTTAAAAAATCAGATTTTGATGTTCAAATTTAGGTTTCGGTGTTTAAGACGGAGGTTTTAAGTTTCTGGCTCATGCTTGGGACGGGACGTCTGAATAAATCTAAGCTCATCAGTATGGGTCTTATTTCCAAGCTGGTCTTCAAGTTTTGACATTTAAATGTCGTGACGGTTTCAAGATTTTCACGTTTAGTACCTCAAATGTGCCGTGTCTTGCCCAGCTTCATAAAATAATGATTTCCTCCGTGAGCTGACCTTACTACTCACCCACAGCAATGCCAGGCCAGGTGGTGGGCAGTTTTTACTAAGTTAACATTTTATCGTAGGGAGCAAAGCAAGTTAGCAATTGTTTGAAACATAGTAAATAAAATTTATATTCATAGGCATCTATTGCTATCCTCGTAATGCAAGCAAGAACAAGCACGTCTAAAGAAACTTCCATTACTTGCGTGCACTAGAGCACAATCGGATTTCTCATGGTGAACCGTTGCTCTGAGGATTTGAAACGAAAAAACTTCCAAGTCAGAGAACTCACTGCGTGTGGCGCAACAATAATATAAACCCTACGCATATATTCCGGGCGCTCGGTGTGTTGCAACCAAAGGGAGCTGAAAATTAAATCCTAGAAACTACACTAAAAGAATTTCAACGAAAATTCTCCATAATTCTATTTCCTGTTTCAAAAAGCTTCGTCGTAGTTGGACAGATTTACTTCTTTTCAGTTTCACATATTTTATTGATCGGCGTTCTTATACTGTGAAAATTATTGGTAGAAATGAGTTTTGAGGGCAAAATTTGTAATCGTGCGTTTGAATTATTTCAACTTCCAGTTGTGCAGATGCACCAGAGTCTTCAGTTTTTCACGATTGTCCGTGAAGAAAATCAAGGCGATCCTTATCTTTTACCGGAGCTCTTCGGTTGTTGTATCAATTTCATAAACGTTTCCACTACATAGAAGAAGAGCTTTACATTCGAGGGTCCATTCAGATGAAAATCCTAGCGCAAATTGAGCCACGATCCCCTTTTAGCACGGCAGCAGGACATGAATTGCTTCCCTCAAAGGGTTTGGCTCGGGTCCTGAAAGCCTCCTCACCTGCCGGCGCCCCTTACATTGAAATGAATATGGAGATTTGTGACGCGTTCCTGAATAATCTTTGAGCACTTGTTGCCTTTGATGTGAGTCGTCCTAAAAACGCTCGAGACAGCAGTAGGAATGTTTCAATTTGGCACAAAGCAAAAGAACATCTTTCTCTTGCATTCTATTGGGGCTCAAATGCAAATGGGGCTCTAGGAAGCTAACTGAAATTGGGCGGGTTATTCGGGGGTCCAATTTATGACTTCCATGTACTGACGGAAAATTTGCGAGATAAAATCTGCTACGTGAGGTTATTTTTTTATTCGACCATAGATGGAAGAAAAATTTCTATCTAATCAGCGTGGGGATAAAAAAGGTAAAAACTCGCTCAACCTAACCGAGCAAGAGATTGCTTTTGAGTCTGATTAAAGTTCTTATTACTTTGTGAAGATATTTACTTTAGACTCTGCTAATCATTACACTAGCTTGTGTTACTCGTCTGTGCCGGAAGCCTCTCCGCGAGTTTACAAGTGAGAAGATTACGAGTATGTGGAAGCGAGGTCGACCAAGGTTTCACTCTCCTTCAGAAAAAGAGGACCGACTACCGCGGTCGCCTGTCTAAACCAATTAACTTACGAAGAAATGGGAGGGAAGTTTGATCGTGTCCTTTCTTGCGGAAGGTCTGGAGCCATCGGTACCTTGCACGACAGTAAAATGGGTATGCAAGCGTTATTTCTGGGGCCTAAAAGATACAGTCGTAAGTTCATAGTTTCGTCTTCTGGCCGTACTCTTGAACGAAGCCTCGCCTTCACGAATGAGCCTGGTTCTATGAACAATTGAATTTCAGCCTCAAAGCAGGTAGTTGAATGGTATTATTTTAAGCGTTTCCCAGATAAATGTTATAATAAAATTTGTTATTTCATAATACAAAAAATACTCAGAAATTTGATCAGACATGTAACCGGTAACTGTTGTATTTAAATTCAATTACACTGGAACGCATGCTACATGAGAATCACGGTGGCTCATAGTCTGGCGCTTGTTGATTCTAATACAATCTTTTCGGGGAAGCTGATCATTTGTTCTACTGTAAAGTATGTAAAATCAAACTACAATTACTGATTTATATTTTTTAATTTACTTGGATTCAAATAAGTAATTTTTTTGCTAGTTTATCCCTAACTTCACTCTCAGAACTTTAGATTTTACAAGGAGAAAAAGTTAACGAGGAAACACTTTTCCCTATGTAGAACATTTCAGAAGCCGACCAGTTATTGACTGTCGAAAAAAGGGAAATTACTTGAATTATCAGATTTATTGACATACATATTACGATAAAATGAAGAAAAGAAAAATTTATAAAAAAGAGGTCAGATCCAATATTCAATTTTTTCACATTTGTGGTCAAATCAAGTTCATATAAAATACAAAAAAAAACATGTTCATACGATTTACTATATAAAAAATAATAATGATTGCAATTTTAAATTCATGAATATATGAATGCAGTGCAGAAAAAGAAATTTGACTTAAATAGAGTCTAAAAATTTTAATTGAAAATACAGTCCAGTATATGAAAAAGAAATATTTTTTGCAGTGCCTTAAGATTTTCGCGGCATTGCACAACAAGAAATAGAGAATATGAAAAACTGATGCATAAGTAGGTGAAGTATTTTCTCTAGATACAATGCTGTGCATTCATTGTTTAGCCTTTACACAATCATGCCCAGAAAAAAATATACCAACATTTTCGAATATTTTATGATGTCAATTTTTCTTACCAAATACATGATTGAAAACTTCCACCGCTAGGGAAGGAGGGTTGAGATAATTGTGAAGTTCCTTCTATGCAATGTCGCAAGTAAAACAAGACGAAAGGGCCGAATGCAGCCATGTGAACGATGTGTGGGGAATGGCTAGAGTTAACTAACGCGCGCTAAATTAGGATGTCGAGTACGAATGTGACTGAATTCTTCAGCCCGACTCTATTGTTCCTTATTTCAAATGGCAAATGTTTAGGATACACACGCAGAAATAAGTCACTACCACTAAAACTGAGAAATTCATGTCTATACATAAATATATAAATAAATTTGTTTTCTGCTTGAGTGGAAACATTCCGGCCTGAAATGAAAAGAAAATCTGTTTCCTGCCTACACAAACATGATTATATAAATAGCTAAAAATGATAGAATAGATACCAGTAGTTTCACGAGGGATAATGTTAGCCCATATAACTTTTATATATCTTTCAAGCCCAGTGTCGTTAAAGAATTCAATCCAAAAGTTTTCGTTGTATGTATTTTTTTAAATCACCCATGAATACCGGACTTACTTTTTGCTCCTGCCAATGGACGATCACGGGGGCTAATGAAGAGCCCCGATCCATTTTTTCTTATGATGGTTTACTTTTTTGCATTGTTTCAACTTACACTTGTTTGTTTGTTGTCTTTCACATTAACATACTAATAAAGACATGCCTGTGGCAGATATTTTTTGCTGCAGATGTGTCCATACCTGAAACGTTCTAATGACAATGCTCATAAGATACTTTTTCCGTCACTATCATAATTGATAAGAAAAACTCCACATCTTTCAACACGATGGTTGTGGTACCCGACCGAGCACGGACCATCTCACGCTGGTGGCCATGACGCGTACCTGCCCTGTGAGCCCTCACCTTTGGTGGCGTGGAGCCTGCTATTCCTCGGGGACCCCTGCGGTGACAGAATTTGGGCAGGGTCAGTTTCTAACTCAATTAACGGCCCAGGATCAAATTCGGTGACGCCCCTGGCACCTCGTGGCTAATAAATCGCTCAGCTTCACAAGTTTGGAGGCTTAACTTCACACCCTGTCTCTTCAGTTCGGCCTTCTTCTACTGCGAGTCTACCGCATGCAACGCGTTGGCGGCTTTGGAGAGCGCGTTTGAGGGACGTAGAGGGAGCAAGGACTTCATTATTTAACTTGCTTCACAAGCTGTTATATACTGTTGAGGAATTGCGCACTTTCAACAGTTTGCGTTTTAATACATTTGACGAATAAAATTATAATTATAAAATTGAATGCATTTTTCATTTTTGAGCGTGAACAGCTGTTTTTCTAATGATCACTTATGTGAGCATTTTTGCTTATTTTTCCGAGAATATGAAGCACATTTATGGCCTAGCAGCCAAATAGGTTCAATTAGAAAGGATCGTCTTCCCTCTGCCTTGAAGTATTACCTCTGAAAGCTCTGTCGGAGTAACTCTTTTTCCAAAACTACACCACGCGCGGTGTAGTGGCTTTGTCAGCGAGTATGTATGTGTAGACACACAAGCAGATATCAGATCGGCTACATGTTGGGATTAACATCGCTGAAAGTAATCCCTCCCTGCCAATAAGGATAAGGAGTTATTCTTCGCCTATGCCCTGGTAGGCCATTGTTTCTTCCTGAACATCTATTTTGTTATGGAGATGACATGGGGAGATGAAAGATACCGCTGCTGCAGTGAGTGTTGAGGCAGGGTTTTTCGTTAGTCATTATGGACTTCGAATCACAATGACAATATGCAGTCTGCGGGCCGTAGAGTAGCAGCGGCTTGTAGGGATGATCCAATTTATTGCTTGATTTTTAGGTACTTTCAGTGATATAAAGGAAAAGCGCCTTAAAGTATGTTGTTCTGATTTTGGCCAATGCGAATATGGTTGATTTATGTTAATTTCTAAGTAACGATGTAGGTAGAATAGGTAACGGGACGTACACAGAGGTTGTAAAATACCTACAGGACCGTAGGCATGATTATGACGCAGTTGAAACGTAAATTGTAAGGTAGGGAATTCTCCCACAGGCCGATATATCAACGCAACCTGGGTATCGCACCTATTTCTGTTTCATAATACGTCTTAAATTAAAGCTAAGTACAACTGATTCGAATACAGACATCTCTTAAAGTTAATTCGAATGGTTATTTTACTACCACAACGAAATAAAAATAGTAAACCAATTCAAACCAAATCTAATTTCCATTTTGTATTACTTTTTAATCTTCCTTTAGCAAAAACAATTCTCATAACAGCTGTTCGCAAAAAAAAAATTCGAGTATGTTTTATTTTTTAATGGATGCTTTTCATCATGTCCTGCACGGACAGCAAAACTCGAGGAGTAGAGCAGAAACATTCAGTCTGCAGCTGGTTCATCGTCCAGGGAAGGCATTCTTCGATAGCCGTAACTCCTAATTCATTTATTGAAGCTCTCTTTGCCCTGGAGGGCAGGCCGTCCCCATTTTTCTTGTTCCCTGCGGGATTGATAGAGTTTTCTAATTTTGGGTCCATAAAAGTGGGCAGACGTGGAGCAGCTTAACGAGCCCAGTGCGCCTCAGGCGTCCGCTTCTTGCGAACATCAAAGTTAAAAGCGAAACATATTCAACGCCAGTAGTAGGCGATGAGGCCTAATTTTATCCCACTCTTCAAATGTGAAAGCAAGCTGTTGAAAAGAGTGGCATATTTTTGGCTTGCCTATGCTTGTTAAGCGAACAGCCCTGGGATGCTGCTCCCCTCTAATGCGTATGATGCAGGGTAGTTGCTGTACGCTCGTCGTGTCCCTCATTTCCATATTCATGACTCTGTCTACTCTAATTCACAATTTTGTTTGTGTTGTGCACGACGACAAATTAGTTCACAGAAAACTTCTTGAAGAGCTGGCCGCGGGCAAGAGAACAGTCTTTGTAGGTCGTTTATCGTGCCAGGCTTTGTATAGACTTAACAGCCAATAAGCTGAGTGGCACTCCTTACAAGGACCTGTCCGAGTTCCTCCGAGCTTATTCACTTTACTCGGTCTAGCACAAGCTCTCGCTTCCTTAGAACATCTTGCGTTTAGACGCTCGCTGAAAAGGTTACACTTAAAGCATTTCACACAAGCCGCTCAAGCAATGGTACGTGCCACGGTAAAGGTCTGATAATTATGGGTTCTACGAAATGTTTTCTCATTGAACAATGACGCATGAAAATACGGTATATCGCAATGTGTGAAGAAATTCAGTCAAGTTTTTTACGGATGGATGAGCTGACTTGTGGTGATTTCATTTGCTGATACTAATACGTGTAAAATTTTTCAGTACACTTAACAAACTTCTTCAAATATTGGTCGAGGGGATTGAAAAAGTGCATAAAAATAATGACACAAATGAGAAGGTAGAACAGGGCTTTGCTTATAATTTCTTTCGAATTTCTTGAATGATACCTTTATGTACTTAGCGTGTTCTGAGGTAACACCCTTGAACTCATCAAAGACTGGACGCTTTTTCTTTCTTTCCTCGCCAGTCTTATTTGTATGTAGTACAGTTAGTTCGAAGTACAGGAACCAATGTTGGTCTTATTGCTTTTGTAAGGGCTGAAATATCTTCTGTTTATAAAACGAGCAGCATCGCCCTCTTAAATATGAATAGTAATAATCATAACCCAACGGACAGCGAAGCTTGTGCAGAGAAATGCACGCTTGTTTCGTCTCGCTCATGCATAGTAGATCAGTTGACATGGACTTCAGAATCTTGCGCGCAGGCTGCCAATCTACGGCGGATGAGTGCGCAGTCTGGAGAGAGCGACGCTCGAATGCAAAAGCTTTGCATCTTGACAACGTCGTGCTGCCTCTTTTGTCTATTTTTACAAGTCAGATGAGCGAACTTTGGAGGGCAAATGTCGTCCACAAAGCGGAACAACAGATTTCACAAAGTGTGAGAATACAGTGTTAACTGGGAACAATGTCATACGGTGACTGATGAGACATATTTCAGTTTCATCAGCTGAAGATTGTCGAGCAAATTTGATTTGCATGATTAACAGAAAGCATGAGCCTCATTTGAAAAAAAGCCTCCTTTGAGAAAAAAAATGAAGTAGCTATCGAACGGAGGACGGCCCTGTGGGAGAATACGTTCATTGAAGTACAGACTTGCAAAGTACAAGAAGGAAAAGTTCCGTCTTCTATTCTTCGATTAAAAGTGGGAGAAATGATGGTAACTTCATCGAAAGAAGATAATTCACGAGAGGAGATGGTAAGTTGGTTGGACTTAAGATGCTTGGGAATTCATTTTCCCGTTTGCTTGTTCTTCATAGCGTAACATTATCTATTTGACCTTATTTATGGAGTGAGGATTTAGAAAAGAACTGCAGAGCACGACCTTAAACGATGATTAAAAAAATGCAACATCTGGTTGTCATACAAAATATGGTTTCAGAAACATTTAGTTAGTAAACACTTAAGAAAACTAAGCACACACGACAAACTTCCCATTGAAATTCCCACTTCAGGATTTACCATCACAATCAGTCCTGCGACTCGGCTTCAAATTTCTCTCCCACGCTGCAAGTGGTAATCTGAAGGTCGACTTGGTACTGTTCATTGAAGTGGAACTATTTCGTGAGCTTGAGATATTGGGAAAGAAGTCATCGTTAGTGTAGTAAATATGATAGCAGCATATGTGTCTCTCAACAGCACTCTGTATAATTTTCTGAATCAATCGCACAGGATTTACACCAAAATTTTACGTCTAACTCATTTTAAATTCTTTTGTTACACATTCACATAACGAGCTTGTTTTATGAGTAGGATGTTTCAAGGTACCGCACATGAGTGAGAAGCAGAATAAATGATGGTGAGCGCCTTATTGCAATTTTACGATAATTTTTATGATTGAGTACATTTTTATTAAGAAAACTTTCGCAGTCCAGGGCTGGAATTTCACGTGGTGCACACCTCTGAACAGACCTCCCGCGACTCCATGTGAAGGTGGCCTAGGTGCGACCAGACTGCCGGCTGCTGCTGTCGGCGGTAGTTTGCTCGCCGCCAACGAGGGTAGACCAAAAAAGAAAAAAAGATGCGCCGTAAAGAGAGCCTCATTTACGAGGGAACACAAGAAAAACTTGAGTGATAAAAGCGAACAAGTTTACGGGACGTAACTGGCTAGATAAGTTGTGTGCCTGAACACGTGGGCATTGGCCAGGCCATTCTGCTTGATGCTTGGTCCATGCATCTTTATAGACGGGGTGTGCACATGTGGGCACATGTATTTCTTTAGAGGTGTAGGCGCATGTATCTCATTAGACGGGGTGTAGGCAACGTGTGGATGTGGCGAGCCGTTCACAAAATATTGCCATGTGTGTTATTGTGCAGTCTAGGCAGTGCGCACTGCTGCGTATGTGTATGTATGTTTAATGTGGTAACATGGTGGTCTTGTTTGCGAGTGCAATTGCACTGCCGCGTGTGAGAATGTACATGGGGGCAGTAAAGACAGCACTGCAGCGTGTGTTGTGTTCTGACAATACAGCTGCATGTGTAAGTGAGCTTGCGTGCTGCTGTGTAGACGACACTGTTTTGTGTGTGTAGTGTTTATTCAAGACATTCGTCTGCGTGAACAATGCAGGTATGTATAAGAGTTTGTGTATAGTACATATATATATTAATTCTTGTGGATTTAAAAGCTTTGCCTAAATTTTTCTTTCTGCATTGACGGCCTAATTTCTCATATAATATAAATTTTTAACTTTATCATACAACGAAGGTACAATTATGTTACAGTATATAAAATCTGAAAGGTTCAGGTCAAAATAAACGGAACGCAGTCGGCCCTTCCTAAGTAACGCACCAGCGAGCAGGGCTTGACTTTGCACTGCTTTTGGGTAATTTAATATCTATGAGCTATGCCATTCTTTTCCATTTTCTTCAGCGTCACTTGTGAAAGCGGTCAATGTACCAAATATTCCATTGAATTTTTGCGTTAGTGTCGTCTGCGTGGCCTCACCCATCCACTCTTAGGTAAAGTTCAGGATGCTTGATCTGTCGCTAACCGAAACTTTCCCAAGTTATTTCGGTGCTTTAGTTCGAGTCGCACATGAGCCACTTATTAAAGTCTTGCAGTTTCTTCGAGTTTTTGCACTTAAAATTGAACCAATGGTTGGCGAAGAATATTTCTTTTGGATTTCAGAGCCTAAAAGTCATGCAGTGAAGGAAAATATGGGCCAAAGTTTAACTTGAAGTGGTTGCGGTAAGCACACATGGTACACATGTCATCGTGTCTAGTTGTCCTTGGTACCTGACCTACCCAGTGATCCTGGTTTTGCCCTTGGTACCTGGTTGTCCTTGGTACCTGACCTACCCAGAGATCCTGGTTTTCAGGCTCCTTCAGGAGTAAGTGCTGTGGCGCCCGTGCCACTGGAACGTCGAGGGCGACTTTCTGCGAGGGGTTGTACAGCAAACACTCACCTGCAGGGCGGACCTGGGCGTGGGATGCTCTCCTATTTCCGTAATTTTGTGTTGGAACTTTATCATTCTGTAAAAGATAGAAATAATTCATACCAATCTATTATTTTTGGTCTCTCAATGAAAGTGCCTCCAAAAAATGAAAAATACTAGCATGTTTGAGGCCTGAAATAGCTTCAATTAAAATAAGAAGGACTTTCATGCGGTCTTTATTCTTTTCATCTTTGTGATGTATGTATATCTACAATGAGTGAAAATTCAAGTAAGACCAGAATTGTTTTTGAATAGATGGAACACTTTTATTAAGTACATATTAAACATATTTAAGTCCTTCTATTTGCTTTACAAAATGTAACAAGAAAATGGTTAATTTGATAAAGGTCTTCCAATAAATTAGATCTATGAGAGCCGTTGCAACAAATTTGTGCAACGTAGAGTACATTAGACTGAAATATTTGAGTTTTTCTACACTTGTTTGATCTACCTTTTAAAAATCACACGGGCTTACAGTAAATAAGGTGATAATTTTACACTACCGTTTACCTCGTTCACAAATTACGGCAATAGAATTTGACGGCTCTTAAAGTTGGGTCTGTTAGTCATATCCGATCAGGTGATTGAGGTTTTCGTGAACTCTCGCATTTTACTTCATGCATTCTAAATTACGTGGACGTCAGCATCCAACTGAAATAGAAATTTAAGAAACGAAGGCCTCGTCTTGCTGTGCAGCCTGGCGGGCTCTCCACAGCCTGCAGCGAGCATCTGTGATTGAGGTCCGCCTTTGATTACCTTTCGTTCTTTTATTGCAGTACGGAGCCTAGCGAGCCTGAGCCCGTGTCGCATACAAACCGACTCATTATCTCCATTACTGTAATGCACGCGCTTCCTAATTCAGGCCTCGTTCTAATAATGAACTGGAGCTCCCATCGGCAGCGAGACGAGGGCAGACGCACCAGAGTGGCGCAGCTGCTCCGCCTGAGGATGTTGTTGCCACCGGAGAGGCATCACAGATTTTCCAGCACCAGCAGAAAAAACCGTGACAGGTAAGGCGAGACCACAGGTGATGGTGAGCAATGGCTGTCGAGTGACGTTCCTGATGTTCAAATGCAAGCACGAGTGAAGTTTATGGAATTTGTACAATGGTTAACTGGTGTTAATATGAAATCTCCCAAGAAATGTCATCAGGTTCTGTTTTTTGTACTTCGAAAGCTGCTCGTAGATTTATAAGTGTACACAAGCATTTGTAACGCAACAGCAAGTTACACAAACAATTATTGACGAATTTTGAGAGTTAATCGAGATTTTATGCCCTAAGTCTTACTATGAACACTATCAAACCTAACTGATGATTAAAATGACGAACGTAAAGTACAATTTTATGACTTGTATTAATTTTTTAATGTAAAATGCAACAGATAATTGAAAAAGAAAGGAATTGTACACATAGTTAGCTTCAATTAACTCGCTTTACTTTAGTCTCCCACTGAGTACATGGAGGAGAAGCAGCGTTTATGAACACGTCGAGGTTGATTCTATTCCTAACACTAAATCTTGTAAGGTTCCGTTTGAGACTTTACTGATTCTGGTCTATTTTGGAACAGATATCCAAAGCTATGAAAATACCTCATTCACATTGGTCCCAATGAACCCTAACATGATACAGTGGAAAAATATTATTTAATTTATGAGAGAAGAGCTTTGAATTTCTGCCCTATATTTTTTATTATTGAAGCTCCCTACCTGCATCAAAATCGATGAAAAAGTAATTTTATTGCTTTGAATCATAAAAGCTAATTTTATTGCAGATATTTTATTGCCTTATACTATTACTGAGGAGTGCACACGATTGGAGACAAGCAAGCATTGCAAGCAAGATAAACAGAGTTTCAGTATTATACTAGATCACCCGTAACTAGTTATATCTCTATTTCAAAAACCTGTTTAAACCTTTGAGGATTTTTCTTTATTTCGGAACAAATATCCAAAGCCAAGGAAAATAATTCATTCACTTTAGTCCCAATGAACCGAAATTATGATACTATAGAAAATTCCTTATTTATTTAATGAGAGATGAGTTTTGAACTTCTACCCTATGTTATTACTGAAGAGTGTGCAAGGTTGCAAACAGGCCTGCAAACAATCAGGCAAGCAAGTAAGACGATCAGAGTTTTACAATTACAAAGATAGATAGATAGAAGATTATGTTAATCATTGCCCATCACTTTACAGGAGTTCATTGCTCGCGGAGTTCACCAAACTATGCGCTCGTAGAACTGTTCCTCTAGCACGGCACTGCCCCACCCAAAAATTTGACACTTGATTTTTACATCTTATTCATGTTTTCTTTTCGTTACATCATGTTTTTTCCGTAGCTTAGATACCCGATGTAATCATGTATTGTTATCAAAAATACATTTCGTCACCTGCTGACGGTTGGAGCAAATCCACAGCGAAAGCATGGGTTAATTTGAATTTTTTGGGGGGTTTGCTTAAGTCCTTCTAACCGGAAATGGAACCTTCAAGACGTCCACTATTCTCCTAGTTAATCTTATTCATGATACTTGGGTAGTTCCCGTAGCTTCTTTACGCGTTGAAACGAGCAAGTTTGTTGCAGCTCTGACCTCAATTGAACCTTGCGCCCGTGGGTGCAAGCAGCCGTCGAGCAGATGAAATTATCAACTCCCCTAGCAATAAATATTGCGCTAAGCAATTATTGGAGTAGAGGGAAGCACAATACGGCTTGCGAGATGGCCCTAATGCCAGTAAAATGAGAAATATGGCTGTCTTAATATTACCAATATTATCTAAGTCTTTGCCATCATAAGATTTCGTACGTGGGGTGCCACCAAACCTCAGTTTATTTTCCACGTTGAAATTTTTCTTCTGGACAAACTGTCTTTTTAAAAAGAATGTTGCGAGCTTTTGAGAGTACCATGCCAGTCACAAGGGGATTGATGTTAATTAATGATGATCATTTCTAAATATCTTTAATTAGAAAAAACAGGAGGAGAAGTTTTCCTTCTCACATGTTCTTTATAGAAAAAAATTCCAGATGTGCCCTCAATGAAGTTTGTCTGCCAACGCGAGTGTCACGAGGGAATAGCACGGCTAGCTACACGGGATGCGGGGGTCTTGGATATTATTCAACTCGTGAGTTGAAAAAGGTACAACATTTGAAGGCCTTAGGCCTGTCTGTGTATTAAACGTTCATCGGTCCGAGTTCACGAGACTAAAGTGCTCGCTGTGTTTTGTACAGTCGTCCAATGTGGAAGCAACAAGGCGGTCGGGACGATAACCTTAGGGTTCGAAGAGAAGAGTTCTTTTAGGTATATTATCTTTTTTGTATTTAAGATCTTCACAGGAATTATGGTGGAAAGCCCCTCTAAATAAATTGTCCCTTTTGTGTTTTCTTTGCAGGTACAACAAATAAAAACGCATCGTCATTCTGAGGTGCAAAGAAAATTTTTACGAATTATTGGCATAAAATTAATAGACATGATGTCAAATAGATGTTCCAGTTACTTGACTCAAGTGCTTTAAGTTGTAAGCTTAGAGTCTATCTTTGACATCTTTTTACTTTTTCAAATGTTTATGAGCTTCTTAAGCAAAGGTGACTTTGGACTTCTTTGAACGGCAGAAATGAACAATACTGCCGAACTGCACTGCCAAATTGGCACGCTCTTCTTCCTCTTGGCACTCCTGATTCCCATCGGCCTTCAGCAGATGAGGGGGTCGTCATTGCATTGAAACCGACGGCAAACAGTATTTTTAGTCGCACAATTTGAAATGCACAAAGGCGTTCTTCCGGCAACGGCATTTCTTATGCCAACGTTATGCTCGTGTTACTAAATTAAGTCTACGACTAGATTATTTCTGATGAAATTATGCCAACGTTATGCTCGTGGTACTAAATTAAGTCTACCCCTAGATTATTTCTGATGAAATTATGCCAACGTTTTGCTCGTGGTACTCAATTAAGTCTACCACTAGATTATTTCTGATGACATTTTTGAAACTACATGTACGTAGAAAAATAAGTCACCCTTATGTCGTGAAAATCGTCTTCGTGAAACATTGCACTTTTGCAAACTATCATTTGTGACAAATTTAAATGTTGTAAATGATTTTATAAATCATTGAATGTGCGCCAGTTGTACACGTTATGCATGGAAGCAAACAACATGAGCGCGGATGAAACCTACAACATACAAAATAATGACGTACGATCAGGTAGGTCTCGGGCTTCAAAGAAAACGTACTATGTGTGACTGTATGTACAGTAGATATTTTCCAAGTTTATTGTTATTGATTTGATATTGATATTATTCGTAGCCAGGCATTATTTACATTTGCGTTACACTTTGCCGTGGGTTTCCTGCACACTTGTTCTCAAATGTTCATTGTTATGAGTGTATGGTCGTGCTTCACCTCCTTCATCATCGAGGCTTTCATCACCACTACAAAGTTTGCGAACTACCTCCGCACAGACTTATGACGCGTGGAGCCTTCTCTCGCTGCTCTGTTGATGTCGGCAGCTGTTTGGAAAGCGTTGAGACGAAGCTTGGACTCGAGAGAAGTAAACGAAAGTCTTCTTTTTGCACTTGCAAAATTAAGGGTTTGTCTGCTGTATATAATAAAGTTATCTGGAAGAATTCGGTAGATGAATGTCAAAATGCACACGTCAATCATAAGGTGAGTTAAAGCTTGCCTAAAATACCATGAAATTGACACGAAAAAATCCTATTTCGAAACAGAATTCCTGAGCCGACCATAATTTCTCGGATTACTTATCATCGCGAGAGTCAATTACATGTTATTTGAGAAAGATTTACCGACTGAAGTTGCACTGTTTAATACTGCATCTCAAATTGCACCGAATGCGGGGTACGATAACGCTTTACACAATAAAAAAGTTTCTGGTCTCTATCTTTGTTTTCAGGTCAGTTCTGGAACCATTCATATCCTTCTTACGCTTCTCAAAATGAAAACGTAAATATAAGTTTCTTTCTTATTTGGTAAATGAAAACGTATCA
The DNA here is from genome assembly GCA_014899125.1 of Orchestia grillus. Taxonomy (NCBI): domain Eukaryota; kingdom Metazoa; phylum Arthropoda; class Malacostraca; order Amphipoda; family Talitridae; genus Orchestia; species Orchestia grillus. Next base: position 94,137 of record VOMN01058056.1, on the reverse strand, counting down.
CACTCACTGGGCAAATTTTTCAAAAGCTGAGTGAGCTGAGCTGTCAAATCTCAACTCATCATCGTTTAGGGGCTCACCCAAGCGCAAAATTTTGTGACTTGCGATAAAATTATTTAAACACGTCAAAATTTATGGAATAATAATCTCAATATTTCGGTACTCTGTAGCTCAATTTTTCGTACAACAGAGGTCAAGTTAGGGCCAGCTCTTTAAAAGTGGCTAGCACGGGTGTCTCGATTTTTATGTATGAATGAAATCAAGCCTCAAGTTGAAACATCGTCGTTTTACTACTAACGTCAACGCAGCACTCGAAGTTTACGTTGTCGTTTTCATGAATAAGAGTATTATGTCACCCAAAAGCTAACAGTTTTCTGTGACTCCGGAAGAATAGGTTTCACTAAATAAAAATTCGTTCAAAATGGCCGCTAAACGAAGCTCAGAAAGCTGTGTACCGAACTACAATGCTTGGAACACTTCTAAAGCTGCATGCAACCGGCTGGCTAGCAGCGTGCAGGCGCCGTGACAACCTGCCAGTTAGGGCGCAACTTACTAGTTTTAGAAATGCAATCCATTCACAGTTTGATACCGTGCGTATTTTTAGGCTGGCCAACTTTAATGCTGGCTGTAAACCTAGTCCATTATAGGCTATGGGGGCATAAAAATAATTTTACGGTCCAGGACAGAGTATTTTATGATTTTTTAATTCGCTTTAGAGACTGGAGTGGCTAGCGGTCGACCTCTGTAGTTGCAGACGATGCTTTTCCTTGGCTTGCCAAATGGATTACATAAACTCGCGGTCTTGAGGGCAGCTCATACGCAAATAATTCAATTTAGCGCAGAAACATTTTTCAAGAAGTAAAATGCATTTTAAGACGATGGCATAAAAAGAACATAACGTACTACGATGTTCAATACTGGCGACTAAAACTGGAAACGTCAGCATATGCATAGAAAAGGACATATGGATTAGTTCTGTTAATGTTTTATGTGACAAATGGGCCCCGATTGATGTAAAGAAATGTGTAGCTAACACAAACAGTGGTTCATGAGACAGTGGTTGTGAGTGTTCGTATGACGTGTGGAGTTGTAAAGTCTTTCCCTTACATGGGCGATGTTGGTGACCTTGCGGTAATAATTTTGTTTTTTCTTGATACGTATTCGTTTTGCAGTGTTACACAATAGCTCATTTCGGTCGGATATAGTGCAATCATTGTGATGATCTTGTCGCGAGTGAGGAATCTCGATACAAGTTATACCAAACACGACTTATGTAGAATAGTGAGCTGTAGAATACGGAGCTATTGAATAGGGAGCTATAGAATAGGGAGCTATAGAATAGGGAGCTATAGAATTAGGGAGCTGTAGAATAGGGAGCTATAGAATAGGGAGCTATGGAATAGGGAGCTATAGAATAGGGAGCTAAGGAATAGGGAGCTATGGAATAGGGAGCTATAGAATGAGGAGCTATAGAATGAGGAGCTATAGAATAGGGAGCTAAAAAATAGAGAGCTGTAAAATAGGGAGCTATAGAATAGGGAGCTGTAGAATAGGGAGCTATAGAATAGGGAGCTATAGAATAGGGAGCTGTAGAATAGGGAGCTATAGAATAGAATGCGCTAACAGGATTGAGTAAGTGGGCAATTCTAGGGTTTCTACACAAGTTCTTTGTCATCAAACACCCAAAGCGCACTCCACAGGCCCAGTCTTCATTCGTGGTGATATTTCTCGGTCATGTCCCCATTTCAAAACTCTGATTTCGCTTTTTGGTTTATCTTTACCCACATACCTGTGGTAAAACGGATCAAAATTCAGCCCACAGTGATGTTAACATGCAAAATTGCCTTTTAAAGTTGCTATACTTCCTCTCTTTTGACCATGAAGCTGGGAGCAACGATTTTAGCAGAATAGATCGTATTTTAGCATACTGGTATTAACATGCGATGTCACATCGGATGCCTCGAGCTCTTTGCCCGCGGCTGACTTTATCACGAGGCCGTCAGTCTGCATGCCGATGCATGAACTGAGCTTCGACATAACGTCAGGAAGGCCTCCTGGAGCCGAGGTATCTGCCATTTCAATTTCTGACGGCTTGATTTCCTCTAACAGCGGCCTCACAGCACCGGCTTCGTCGACGTGAAATGTAGTAGAGGGTCACAGACGTTATTTAAATTAGTAATGATGATCATTATTCCAGCTTTCAGTTGACTTAACGCGAAAGTACAAGTAGGAAAAGTAAAGGAAGTAATCAAACTGATCAATGAAATCAAATTGAATTATTGAATGAATAACTTTAATTGAATATTAAAGAGACTAAACTTACATGATCCTGGGCACAAGTGCTAGGTTTTTTAGATTTTTTACCCTCAAGCAATAGACTCGATGATTAGATGAATCTATCACAGGGTCTATAAGTGAAATTTTTATGGTTAAAATTTATTTCGAATACATCACCAATGTTGCGAACTGACTTGAAACAATTATTTTACTATATTAATGTTGCATTTATCTTTGATATTACATTGATTTCGTATTCGTAGGATGAGATTTTCAGCTACAGTTTTCTCAGTCTAGCCAAGAAGAAAGTAAGTGGCTGTGTTGTCTGGTACCGATTTCAGTGGTTACATTTGGATACTTTATTTACCTTACTTTTATTCACATTAATTACGTCGTATTTAGAGTATAAAGTACTAGCACGCTAACCGCCATTCTCCACACCGGTAAAATTACATGTTGACAAATCTGTCCATAGCGAATTTAAAAATAAAGGATTTAGTTTGAAAAAATTTGGCTATCCTATCAATTTGCCTTGTAATTTAAATTAGCACGTACAAGTGATGACCAGAAATTTTGTGAAAACTTAAAAAATTGTATTCATATATTTTACAACGTTGGGTAGCGTAGGTTAGGTTAGATGACTGCGTGTACCACATGTGGCCCACGTGGCGGTCAACGTGTTAAAGTAATGTATAAACTCGTACGATATAAAAAGTATTGAAGAATTTGTACGCAGTAATTTATTGTAGCTCCAAAAAATCGTCCCCATAGCGCTAAAACGACTCACGTAACTCACAGATAAGTTGATGTTGAGGAACTGGCTCTCGCTTGCGTGTGCACAGCAGCACCGTCTCCTCGACAGAGTGTGACCGCGTGGTCGTCCTAAAGATGTCCATAAGTGCTCTGAACTTGTCGGCCTGTCATTGGGAACTTTAGCCATGAAAATTCTTAATTGAAGTGCTCCAAGACTTAGAGCCCATAATATCATGTATGCCGTGGGGTCCCTCACAGCGGCCCCATAGTCCTAAAGCCAGAGGAGGCGGGCGGGCCAAGCATGTTTCAGAATTTATTTCGTAAGAAGGGAATGGAATACGCTATGCGAAGAGTAATGGGATAATAAGATTTTAACGAGAAATTTGTCCATTTTCTAGTAGTAATGTGTAAGTTTGTAAATGACATATCACACGCGTTCACTACGATCTTCTACGAATTTCAAAAAAGGCAACGATTATGTTGTAGTCGTATTGTACAGCAAACAACTGGAAGGGCTTCACAGAAATGTTACAATACAGTTTCCAGATTAATCTTCTCTTAATGAGCTGTTTTCCAGCAAAATACCGCTCATCACACAGCACAAGTTACCGAAAGCCTGATTCTGATATTTTGCTGGACAGGGCTACATCAATCTTACTTTCCGGATATCACTCAATCTAATTTTGATCTTTTCAGTATTCTTACGCTAAGACAAGCGCTTACACTTCTGGGCGTATCAGCCAGCCCTCACATGTTCTTCAGAACTGCAGCGGCAGGTGTGGTGTGAGCGTGTGAGTGGTCATTTCAACCCGAACGGAAAAATTTATTCGAGCGTACTTTCTGCAAAAAAGTGTCATTTCTACTCAATAGAATAGTAAATTAGTCCCGAGTAACTTCACGAGTGCGGCAAAACACGTATTCATGCTTAGAACTCGCCACAACAGGTTTTGTTTAATTTGAAATCCATGGGCGCTCATGCTCGAAAATATTAGTTGTCGTTCTTTAATTCATCGATTTATTTTTAGTTCATCTGTTGAACTCAATGGTAATTGGAGTATGGTATGTTACTAAATGGTACTTACACGGGAGACGCCCTGTGTACAAAACACCGAGTCGGAAATGAGACGAAACTTTGTCAAAAAAAACCATGAATTTTAGAAAAATTACTGAAAATTTAATGACTTAGTCGACTAAAACTGTTGAAAAATGTAGACATTGTATCTATGAATGAATAAAACTGGACTAAAGACCTTGAAAAGAACTTATTTTACTAAATGATATTTGAAGTAATTTGACATGATTCAATGTAAGGCCTTATGAGCATTGAGAACTCATTTTACAACTGTCGATAGTGAAGAATGATCGAATTTCGTTCGTATCTACAAGTATGAACTATCTTGACGCGTTTCTCCGACTTTGCTGTTTTTTGAGAGGAAAATGAGCCTCGTGACATTACAAGTAACGTGTTGAAGAAAGCTGCTCCAGGAACGTGATGCTGATGTAGACGTCACACGATACAGCGACTCACGGGTCGGAATCTTATGTCTGGCGAGCACAGTCCACCGGTCGCTGGCTACACATACTACCAGAGTGGCCCTACTTTCTGGCCGTCCCCTCTCTAATTCTTACAATCATCAACCCGTTAGATGAAAACAGACGTCTGAACTGACTCGCACCTGAAGCTTTTGGTGTACCTTTAATGCTCACACACACTGTGGAGTCGAGGGCTGTGATCCCTCTAGTCATAACAAATATCAGCACTCACACGATAATGAGGGAAGGACAGGGCAATGTCGCAGCCTTTATTTCATCATAACAACCTGTGAGCCATCAGGTAAGCTTTTACGATGATTGACGAGGGTGTTGCTAATTTTGTGGCGAACTGTCCCCTATTTCTCAAGCGGAAGCTTTTTTGTGCTAACATCAAGTGAGAACTTTCTACTTTTTTCCTAAAGGCCACGAGTTTTTTGATGAATCGAAAATGAAAATTTCCTAATATTATTGTTCCAGACTCCATCATTTGTGGACCATAATTCGAGGGCCCTGGCACCGTAATCGAAACATACGACCTGGAGCCGCTAATGTTGTTGCTGCACCCATCAGACTTTACACGATCATAAGGCGGGAGGCTGGTATCATAGTCGGCACATTAAGTGCAACTCTGGTGACCATAACTCAGCTAAGTGGCACTTAGGAAGCTCCTCGCAATGACGCCTTCTGATGGCCTCCGTGCCGCCACCTGCGCCGGCCCCGCTGATCGCCTTCTTAATCCTGATGACCAAAATCAGGCCGAGATTGATTTTTTGGAGGCGCTCTACGCAGGGGCTTCGTCCCCAGACATGATCTCCTCCTGCAGGTATTGCTTCTAATTTTACGTACTCCTGGAGGGCACGAGTGACATTTGCTTGTTTGTTTATTATTTCATACATAGTGAAAGCCTCGGGATAAAATACATAACATATTGAAGGAAGGGCTTGACTTTTTCTTTTTAAAGTCATATCTCGTTGATGAAAATGAATTTCTCTGTGTTCTTTTTCCAAAATTGTCTAAAACTTGGGTCCAAGAAAGCTCAATTAAGTGTTAACGCCTTAGAAATCTTGACAGTGAAACAAGGGATCAAAATGTATAGTTACATACCATTCATTCATTATACTTTGTACCTGTCCAATAGATTTAAAAAAATTCATGGATAAAACTACAAAGCATTGTGGGCATATATTTGGGAAAAATCTGAAAAGCTTATGGTTTTATACCTTCAGGATGAATAATTGAGAGTACATTCATTATATCTTCTGTCTACCCCATTCATTGCTATCCTCTGGCTGGTGAGCAGGAGTAATACGTTGTAACTTTTCCAGGTAGCTGCTTCTGTAAAAATTTTAGATTGCTAACACTCTAAAAACTGTGAGTTTTCAGGTATCAATAATGATCAGCCTACAGTCCTGCCCACAGTCCTGCTCACAGTCCTGCCCACAGTCCTGCCCACAGTCCTGCTCACAGTCCTGCCCACAGTCCTGCCCACAGTCCTGCCCACAGTCCTGCCCACAGTACTGCCTACAAGAGTCCTCATAATCACTGAAGAATTTAGAGTTTTTGTCTCTCAATTTCTGAGAGCGAAGAACAGAAAGGAAAACTTAATCATTATTTAAATGTTATTGAAAACACTCCTTTCCTTGTAGGTAGAGGCTCCTTTTCTTTCCTAGAGTATTGTAGATTCTCAAGACATGGTGAAACAATTACGGAAACTTTTGAAAAACCCAATAAAAATTGAAAAAATCCAACAAAAAATTGATTGACAGATATTGAACTACTGCAACTTGCCTTTTAAGAGACAGTAATCGAATTATCCATGTTCTTCTCTCTACATTTCAAAGTTTTCGTTTTTCTTTCTCCCCTATATATACGTATATGTATGATCTCATGCACTTTTCCTTAACATACGCAAAGCTGACCGAATGATGAATATTTTCAAAGAATAGAGTTGGAATAAAATTTTAGAATTTCATAGTGCCCAGTCAATGGAAAGCTCTATGTCGTATATCATTCTTGAAATTAATCGATTAAATCATGTAATATGCGGGTGGTGTTTGAATGTTACAATCCGATATGAGACCATCCTTTAACAATTACCTTCATCAATAAATCGATTAGAAACATGATTCAAGATTTGTTTTGAACGCTTTGAGTGAGCTTTTCTCAGGAATGGCAGAAGGTGATAAGTATCAAGCTTCAATACCGTCGTAATGAAAGCTAAATTGCTCTCTGGTATTGCAGGAGTGGGAAAGTAGATATTTACTTCGCTTTCTAGTCAGATATTCAGGATTGTCAGTTCGAGTAGGTCCTAAGCATTTCACGTCTTTATCGCTTTTATCAGTAAAAGTTGTATACCTAAAATTACAAAAAGAAATTTGATGAAGATCAGAAACATTAGGTATTTTCATGTATTTATATGAATCATTTGTATCGCTATGGCTTGGAGATGTCCAGGTCGCAAGTAGATCATTATGACATATTCAGTTTTCTTTTTACGTCTTATTTACTCCAATTTTTATTGCCTGCTCGAGTGCTGGCTTATATGTCTACTACTACTTATTTATGCGTCAGCGTTCCACTAAATAATCTACTGCATAGTTAGTATCACGTCTCTTCGCAGTCGTCAGAGGCGATGTTTCTCGTCATTAGCGTACTGTTCCTTCAAATTAGAGTTCTTAATGGGATTTGAAGTGAGGCCCTCTGACGTTATCGTCGACAAAGCCGCTGGACCGTATAGCGAGTCCATACAATAATTCTGTTAATGAAAACATGAAAATTACCTGAGGCTAAAACCTGTTCTGCGTTAACATTTTGACTACTGCTTGTGTTCATTTACTTTGAATTAAATAAAAATTCAATGTTTCTTTCAGTTGTTATGCCTGAGAGGTCATGTCAAACACAGCCCTTCGAGTGGGCCCACGTTATGTGATTTTAACCAATTATTTTTTATATGATTGGAAGTCGCATCGGCAGATAAAATTGTCCGTGAAAAAACACAGTACATCCGACAGCATTCTGAACAACTGCTGGTGCTCACATAAACCCATTAGAGTCGATATGTGGAGCTTTCGTCTGTAATTATAAAACTGATCATTTTCCCTGTTCAGTGTCTGCATATTTGAATGATTTTTTGACTAAAAGAGAGCATGAATGGGTAAATTGTAGACGGTACCTTACGCATCAAGTTCATTATCTGACTTTGAAAAGTGAATTTAAGCGAGTCAAAATATAAATATATATAAAATTTCTGACACCTAACGTGGCAAACCCCGGTGCCACTTGACGTTAATGGGTTAATAATGTTGATAACTAACTGTATTTATTAATTCATCTTTCACATGCACTTGCAGAGAAATTCAGCTGTGAAGTATCGACTTCCTGATATCAAAAAAGCAGCGTATCAAAATTCCGTTGACTTAGTGAGATACTCACCGCGCATGCATGGAGCTAATACCCACTCGTGGTTACAGTATCAGCCCAAGTGTTATGCTTACGAACGTACGAGTTACGCTTTCGCTATTCTCTGCTCTATGTTTTTTGTCGTGTTCAGCGAACTACGAAGAAGTGTGATTGCAACTCATTTTTAATTCGCATTATCGTTTGTTTGTGTCGAATAATGCTCTGAATTAAAAAATTAGTATATATAATCATATTTTTTATTTGTTTTTGATAATCCATCATAGATTATCTATGAAATGACGATCTCATATGGTCTGCCTATTGAGGAAAACTATAATTAGACTATTGAGGAAAAATAACAGGGTTGAGCATTATGTTTTTTTTGAACGATTTCATGATTAGTTCGCCTTGTTAAAATAAATGTCTCCTAATGTTTTGAGTTGTAATTTTCAGATGAATTTTGAAGATCATGCTCGTTAGAGACCCGCTGTCTCAGAATATCGTTACTCGAAGTCATTTAAAATTGAGAAAATTTAACGTGGTCATCAGCTTTTATTGAATGAGGTCGAGTTACACAGCCTTGTCCCTGATACTCTACGAATATCCATCTTAAATTTAAATCATCAACATTACGATTATACCGTGAAGTAAACGTAATATTGAAAATAAACGGAGTACTACAGACGTATATGAAATACAATGCCTTTTAGTTAGGCAGTACATATTTCGTGCGGTTACGGTCTTGCAGTACGTGGACATACTCGGTCAAACTCTACACAAAGCTCCTTCCAATGTCTATTGAACTGCAATAGTCGTGAACAAATAAAGTAGGACAGTTAGAGCTGCCACATTTGGTAGTTGCCAAGTCACTTCATTATTTTCTTTGAGCGCACTACTGCACGAGCCGAGCTGCAAATGGAGCGGCCTATATTGCATACCCTAAATGTCAGAGTTAATGATCGTTAATTGTCAGGTTAATGGACAACAGGTAATGAGGAGCTAAGCACCTGGATTCCAGAGCTCACTCTTCCAATAAATTCGCTGTCGCTATGTGGAGCGTGGAACAAAACCAAGCATGACCGTTTTTTTAACCAGAGGAATAAATCTACTAAGAGTTATGCGTTTGCGAGTGACTACTATTTTCCATAGGTAAAATCCAACTGACATGTTTTTTCTATATTTTAGAAATATAACTATTTGAATTGATCTCTCACAACAATTTCTCTCCATCGCTCCCTGAGAGACATGCGCATCAATGTCGGTGTACGAGGCATCAGGAGCCGCTCTCAGAGCGCAGTGGTTGCTGGGTGTGCCCGCATGTCCCTTTTCATATCTACATGAGGTCTTGGAAGGAAAAGTAGTTGAAGAAACACCAGGCATGTGTGTCTTCTTTATAATGTTGAATTTTAAGTCCCATCGATACCTATACAACTTGTTTCCGCCTGACGTACATAAGATGAAATAAACAATAACAGACGCTTTTAAACCTCAACGTTAGACCCAGGTGTTTATCAGATTTTTCTGCTGATTTAAAGATACAGGAAAAACTGACTCAGAAGATATATTTGAAAAACGTCTTTAAAATTTCCTCTTCGCGGCCTTAGGGACAATAACATTTCCTGAAATTAGATTCCTTGAGAAAAGGCAGCTGTGCTCTGATTAGGCTCTAACGGTGTAGAAGGCAAGCAGCCCGGCGCCGCAGCGCAGACCAAGCTTCTACCTGATTGCAAAACTGCAGCCCAAGACTAGCAAAGCGAATCAAGATTCACTCTGCGATCTCCGCTCATTTCCAATTGCCTTCACGAGCACACAAAAATCTTTGCAATTGCATACCTAGCGAAAGCGTAAAGTTCAGTCGGCTAAAAGTGGCGAGTTTTAAATCCAGTTTTAATCAAGGACAAGCAGTAAGTTGCAAAAGGCAGCACTCCGCTCTAACGGTTTTCGAAGCTCTCTGCGTACCTCCCATGATTGAAGTAGTTTTTACATCCCTTTCTTCCTCTGTTGAATCCTGAGCTTCACAGTGAATGTCTAGTGAAACTGACGAAGCTGCATCTGTATGAGGATCGTATCGTCTCTGATATTTCGTTGCGATAGTCAATAACAATTAAGATGCATCCCGTCTCCTGCATAGGAATAGATTCTATTTCATGGCAGCTATTAGATTCCCGTGAAACGCTCGCTGAACACGCTGGGTTTGAGCGAACTAAAGTTTAAAAGGCACTTCAAAACCAAAGCTTAATAGTCCTCAAGAACTTTATCTATGAGATCAGGAATGTTATTTGCTTTATATGAGGATAAATTTCCAGTCACAGTCTTTCGCAACTGTTTAATGAATTTCTGACTGAGCGAGATACTACATAAAGTATCAGTATTGATGATCTTGACGTTATAAAAGTTTGTCTACATGTCTCTCTTCTTTCGGTAGAAATATAAATTTTCAAAAGTGCTACTAGAATTTTTTCCTCTTGAATTTACCCATAGCCATTTCATCTACAAGTTTGTCGATTGTTCCGCGAAGTTCTAACCAATCTTTACTAGCTTAGGCAGAACGATATGACCAATTCTTTAACCGGTATTTTGAGTAAAAAAAATTTCTCTTTACTTGATCGTTAATATTATTAGGACTAATTTGAATATGCTTTTAGCATGTGCAGTGATCACACGATATTGTTAAGGACCTATGTAATTTTAATCAGTATCACGTTACGAAAACAGTTTAAGAAAAATGCTACGTACAGATGTAAAGCGGAACAAACTTTCCTCCGTTCCTGCTTTAGTGAGACTGGAAATAAAATTTCAAATAGGCTTGCGCTCATATTTTATAGGTGCAGGTAACAGAAGTAAATTTTTTAGTACGCCTTTAAGAGAAGATTTTATCCATTATGCCTCGGAGAGGCAGGTTTACGGGCGCGGCTGCTATTAATGACTCTGTCTAAATTACGACATAAATTTATGAAGAGCTTCTTTAAAAGTTCCTGATGGATGCCCTTTGAATTGGGACCAGCACAGAGCGGCTCAGCAACTTGACCGAATGCAGGAGGCTGTAGAATTTAAGTGATTACTGTCTAGAAGTTAGAATTCGCTTGGTTCGATAACTTGCACGATGATTACCTCCCTCCGAAGGCATCACGGGTTTTTGTGAATATTGACACTCTTCTCCTTTTTCTGCAAAAAATAAGTTTTTTATTTGAAAACGTTAACTTTTCTTCACATATTTTTTGATTTACTTCATTATCGCACATTTCTTAGTCTCAAGGTGCTTCTGAGTTCAAAGGAGAAGCTTAATAAGTACTTTGAGCCATGCTCTACTCAATACATCGATGGTCATCAACTGCACTAACAGTCAATTGGAAGATTAAAATATTTTGAAGGGGTGAAACTTTTACAATCGGTCCAAGAGGCTCATGTTCAGGTAGATGCACTTCTAAGAGTCTTGTATACACATAATCACTAAAATTGGCCCAGGTTTCGCAAGGTTGATAGATCTTTATGACAGAAATGAGACGTTTGTGGCCTACTTGGCCCCCAACTAATATATGATGCTGCGCCAAAAAATAAGATTTAGACTATTTAACCACACATTCCAAACGAAATCAACAATTACTGACTTGCAAAGTTAATATATTATACATAATTTGATGTTATTGACTGCAAAATAATTTCAATCGTGAATGTTTTAACAGCAACATATGGCCAATTTAGTGTGCGAGATGTTTCATGTATGAAGCACCAGGGAGTTTCAAAACTCAATATGGATGCAAAATTTTGCCTGAAAATATTACTTGCCTCATCGCTGTAACTCTCTCATACGTCCCTCAGTTTCAACAGCTTAGATGCACAGAAAAAAACGATGCTTCGGACGCTGCTTCCTTCGCTCTTTTTGTACTACGGAAGTCGTATTTGACGTTGAGAAGTTTCTTGCTCTTATTTGACAGACATGCAAAACCTCGAACCATTTCGTGGCTCATGTCTTGATTTGCTTCCAAACAGACACAAATTTTATAGAGGAAAATGATGTCTTATCCGTGGACAGCTTTTCGCGAATTGTGATGTACAGGATTTGTAGCGTAATTGTTAGGAAAGTGCCTTCCCTAAACACTTGTATAACGTAATTTTGATTTTAAATTTCATTCGCAAGAACACAAACTGTAGAATAATTTCTAGGCAACGGGCTACATCGAAGGCGAAGTTTAGCAAAACACTCTGTTGCAAAGGTCGTTCGTTCCTGGAAGCTCGGTAACATTTGTACAGATCTGGGTTGTGGAATTGGGACCAGCCCTCGCTTTGATCGCCGCCCAATTGAATTAGGCCGCGCCGGAGAGAAAGGGAGTGCGTCCGATTTCTTGATTAGATTGGCCTCAGGTAAGTACAAATTGATGGATGTCGACTTCACCCCAACTCAACCAATTTCATGATAAAAAGCAAAAACATTGGGCTTCGTGAGATAGAGGCCGTGCAACAACTGAGTTTCGGTTTCGTCATGGTTTTTTTCCAAGATGTGCAGTTTCGGGGGAATTAAGATTTAGATTAAACTTTTTCGGAGATCCGAGTTTTTAACTTAATATTATTCAACTGACGGGGGATAACATTCCTTTCTAGAGTACTTCGTTTCCAAACATTGAATTTCTGTTTCTCTTCTTTAACTTTGTATAATAACTTAGAGCATGAACTTCGTAGTAAATCTAGTTGCCCGCTTCAGCAACCTTTTTTCATCCATACAGGGTTATTGTTAATCTAGCATTGCTTCTACTTTCTTGCGTGGACGCAATCTGAGAACACAAGGGTTCGATTCCCTCGCAATTGCTTTGTTCGGAGAGCTGCTGAAGAAAAATGTGCCAGTTTAGGGTGCAGCGTTCGCTTTGTTCGAAAGTAATTAAGGGAGTATACTCTGCTCCGAGTATGGGAGAGATCCATCGAATCGTGGGCGTAAAAACACCTCCGAGCAGCGCGTCCCCCCGTCATGAGGTGCCGCGAGGAGCGTCTCCCGTCCCTTGTATTGTCTTGCACCTGATGAGTTTTGCAGCGTCTGTCTCACTCTTCCCTTGGCTTCAATCGTCTTTTGGTTATTATTAAAAAAAGTGTATAGATGTGTCAAAATATCTAGCAAAATGTAATTGCTCAATTTCGGATCAAAATAAGATTTTATTTAAATTAATCTACCGGTACTTAACGCCATCTGTTTTTTTGTGAGATCAACTATGCTGTAGTTTCGTTTTTCTACGAGCGTCATATTAAGATAATTTTGGCACTTTAGCTACTTGATACACGAGAAAGTTTTCGTGCTACCTCCTCTGTTTCCTTCACCATGATGCCATTACGCTCGGCAGACTGCTTTGTCCTGGTCACTATAGTTCGATTGAAACTTGTGTGAGCGTGTCAGGGAATTTTCTAAGTTCCAAGCACTACCGAGTGCTTGCACTGACTTACGCGAGAAACTTCCTTTCCAAGTTGAAGTGAAAATGTAACAAATGAATGCTAAAAAGTAGGAGTAGCATCTAGGGTAACACCAGCTCGTTATTTTTTCCTGTTGTTACTTATCGTGAGTTCCATTTGTTAAGTTGAATTTAAAGTCATAGAAAAATGATAGAATATAAATCAAATTAGCACAAGACTTTCCTAAGAATGATTCAAATTTAATGAGATTTTTAGTGAAGGAAGCTAATTCAACTAAAAATCAATGTATAGACAGAATTATTGTGTATGTATTTAATATTGTGTTCTTCATACCAATTAGTCGTCAATTTTGCAGTGTGAATTGCAGCGTTATCTTACTGGAGCGCTGCGTTATGCTGCTGCTGATTGACCTAGAGTAAAAGATGATTTCGTTCTAAGACTATTTGTACTTCAATGCATTTTGCTTTCCTTCTATTTTCATAACATTCGCCCTAAAAATCTGATGGGAAATGTTCCCCAGATCATAAGAGGTCCTCCTTCTCTGAAAGGCTACTTGCCAACGACTAGTTCCTCTTTTCTTAAATCGTGTTAGTAGAACTGAAAACCGTGATATCCATCAAATCAAATTTTTTCAACTGAAATTTTTTTTGACCAATCTTCTTTATTCCACTGCGCTTTATGGACACATACATATACATAATATATGTATATATATACATATATATATCATATGTATATATATCAGAGAAGTCGATTTACAGAAGCAACGCTGAAACTCAGAGTCAGTCTTGAGAGTAGCTTCTGCTAAAACTTTTTCATCTAGGGAATCTCGTGGTATAAGAAATTCTGCGAGATGAATATCACCGTACGTGTATATTTATTTACGATTAATCAGTTTTTGAGCTTACGACTTGTTTTGGCCTAGATTATTCACTCGTTTAATTGAAAGATGGTAGTTTATTTTGATGTATTTAGAGCAATATTGTCGCCTTTTGTTTGTTGAAGCTTTTCGTTGAGCTGATTGACGACCTTGTGGTAGTAGAGTCTCCCATTAGAGAGCAAGGATGCACGGCCGCAGAGTTGTGGGAGGCGGTCGATCACGGTCAGGCAGGAGGGAGAGCGACCGCCTTGACCCCAAAACGCTCCCGGCGCTTCAGTTGTACTCGCGAGAGATCGTTTCTTGAATTTTTCATCTTTTTTAAGCAAACTCTTCAAACCCTTTCTGGCTCTTGAACTTTGTTTCTGATAATTTTCAAATAATCTTAAAGTACTTCACGGTAAACTATTAAAATATCATAGTTTCGGAAGGAATCTTCGCATCAGCGGTGAACAGGTCGAATTAAGAGTTCCTTGAAGTTCCAAGCCAGAGCCAAAATTCTACAACGTACTCTTCCAAAATTAACACACGACCTTGCTACAAATTTAAGATTTAGAAATTAAATCAATATACACTACCATCAGGTTTCAAAGTTTTAAACATTAGTTAAATACCGGATGCTTGGGCTATTAATTGAGACGAAACCTTCTTTTAAAAGAAGAAATGTTCAAGTAGACTTAATCATAAATTCATCAAATTTTGTAAGAGACTGAACAAATTAATGTAAAACCTTAAAGGGTTCATAGATTATCATTCATGAAATGGAGAAAGAGTTTTAGAAAACTCGTTTTAAAAGTTAGTTCACCCGCACCCACCTGAGAAATTACCCCAGGAATTGTCTCAGAGCTACAAATTCCAAAGCAAACCATTTTCCGCGGCAAGATGCGAGATGCTAAGACTACTGAATACAAACCTGGTGTTCCTCACACCTCCGCAAGCTAGTACACTTAATATCAAGAAAAGTTTCAGGAAATGTGCTGGGGGCGAAAAATGTCGGTCGTGTCACGAATATGGATATTCGAGTGGTCTCGCCAGGCTAGAGCTCTACGTCTGAGGATGCCCGTCACCGCTTTAATCGTAAGATGGTCCGAGTCTACTCGTGACCAGAATAGTAGATTTGTTTCCTGAAGAATAGCATCCTCATGTTCTGTAGTCATCGAAAACATCTGCAAGTAGGCACTTTGTGAATTGCATTATTGGCCGTTTTTTCAAATAGTTAATACCTCACGGGGAAAATGCAAATAAGGTTGTGAATTTTCTGAATCTTCACGACTTATTTAATATTTTTTTCTTTTACTCTCGGTGGGGAGTGAAAATACATGTGCAAGAATTTGTGACGGACGTAAACTATTCAAAATGAAAGAGCATCTTTTTTTAGGATAATGCTTTAAAGTTACATAGCACATTTCCAAGAAGGTACAAGTGCTTTGACATTTTTACCACTAAATTTTTTCTTGCGTAGTATACACATCTCTTTTAGAAGGAAATGAGCCTCAGTTTTCGAGCACATAATTTCTTCATAACGATAACGTGAATGCATTCGGTCTCTGCGCGTCTTACAACCTCTACTCAACGGCTACAGAATGTTTTAGGGACGCGTGTTACGACTTCAACATATTGTTCGCGTATTACAACGTCTGTGCAATGTTTTGTAGACATGTGTTAATCCTCCATTATGTTATCGGAGAGAGCTGAGCACAACTAAGCAGTCAACCACTTTCTAAATAACCTACTCGTAGGCGTCCCTAGACTTCGCGATTCCATACGTAATTTAGCATTTATGAATAAGAGAGGAGCATTAAACTTGGAGATAGTTTAATATAATTGAACCTTCATGTTACATGTACACTACAGTGTACTTGATGAAAGTACATGCAACTCATTTGATTCTTGTGATACGCAACTTTTCTTTCATTTTTGAGTTTTCAAGAAAGTTTTAATAGCGCGATAGCTCGCGAGTTTTTCAGACGTAAACCTCTGTTAGAGATTGAGAACTCAACTTAGCTGGTCAACAAATTCGTACATTCTTCAGGACCCCAAGAAAACCTTTTTGTTTTCTATCCCAGTTTTCACAAGCCATATGCGAATACCTTACGATGCTTGCAGCCATGTGCCAAAAAGCTCAATAATATTCGGGAAAATAAAAAGGCACGATGGCATGTTTGCTCTCGTCAAGAAGAGGCAGGTCGGAGCGGCCCAACACGTTGGAACTCGCAAGCGATCCGCCAACTTCGGCCAGCTCTGCAAAGTTTACATTATTGAAAGATGGAAGTTTGACACTAGCGGAAATTGAGAGCCGCGTCCTATGATTCTATCGATGATAGTGAGGGAGACCGCAACGCACGCGGCCGCACAAACAAGGACATTGCGGCGTGTCGACGCGTCCCCTGCCAAATATTGTGGTGAGCTAAATTTGGTTTCCTGCAAACATGGCACGTTAGAAATTGTTTCGCCATCCCTAATGCCAGCATTCAATTAGCCCTCGCCGAATGATAAGACTCAATTAACTACATTCGAGGTTGATGGGCTAACGTGATCCCAGAGCAAAAATTCACTGTTTATACTGCAAAAATTGACGTTGGTGGTGTATGGTAAAATTTTAACGCGACAGGTTTCGGTATAAGTGAGGGCAAGGGTTCTCAGACTGTCATTCAAGTCATTTCTCAAATCCTGAACTCGTTCAAGTATTTTATTGTCAAACGTATATAATGTTCCTTTAGCATCTTTTGTTTCAAGTACTGCAATAGTCCCATTTCCTTATGCAAAAAAGTTTGGAAGCACTTCACTGTTTAAGCGATGCATCATTTATTTGATTTTGAGGAAATTTCTATGGTAATTGAAATTGATACAATGGTCCAACCAAATCATATCAAACGTCGTGAAAATTTTGTTTACGTTGCAAGTTCATTCTATGATTTGCCAATTTTGAAATTTCTTGAGTGTCACAGATGGACGTTTTCGCAACCTCTAACTCCGGTGAGTATGAATTGAATGGGCAAGTGTTTGCAAGACGGTTGTCACCCCGTACTGCTTGGTTTATCTGTAGTTGAAAACTACCTTATCAGACTGTATGACTCGTTGATAAACGAATAAGATCAACTTTTCTCTGAGAACAAATTCTCACTGCTTATTCCAAAGCATCTTCCAAAGTTGTAAGACAGCTTGTGAATCGACTAGACTAGTATCGATGTTTGAGTCCTCTGATGTTTCTCTGTTTTGTTGTTGTTATTGGTGGGTTACAGCCCTTCCTCGAACAGCCTTTTATTGAGCAAAAATTTGATTCAACTCACATGGACCTAATTGCTACTCAAATGCAGGGTTAATTTAAAAAAAAATATCCCGGAATAGTTTAATATTTTTATTATATTTCTGGGTGATTAATTGCATCAATAGAATCCTAACAACAAAACCTGATACTTTGAATAGCTCGGCTCTAGTAAGCGGTGCTCGACCAGACCGTCGGACTAGCTGCGGTAAGTTACAGTCACGCACTCTCGATGTCTAAGTCGAACACTTCTACCTCGAGCAGCGTGATGCAACGCGTGAGACTTGGTTGCTGTTCGCAACCACCATCCGTCTCCGGGGTGTGGCCATATTTTGTGTGAACACTCGTAGTGCGTCGTGCCGAAAAAAATAAACATTTTATACAATGAGGAAACTTGGAAAGAGACCTCGTATGCAAAAAAAGGCATTATTACTGGGTGAAAATTGTTAACGAGCAAAGGACATAGAAAAAGTATTTCAAGAAATTGAAGCGTATCTTTGTGCAACAACCCTTCCAGAAGTAGTGGGTCTCATTTTTTTACTCAGCATCGTATAAAAATTACAAATTACTCAATTGAGGGCTACTGAAACAGCTCCTGCTTGCACAGAAGAAAAAGAAACCGACGCGTGTTCAAACTCGTTGTGATGAAAAATCATGGGGCAGCTGCAGTTAAAGCAACTGCAGAGTTAAGTAAACTTCTAACTGCGTCGGTTTTGACCGGTCAACGAAGCTGGATATCATTGAAGAGCCGTCATTAGGAAACCTCTTCTTTTTCAACGAATCATTCAGTGGAGGTTGGATCTGCGTAGAAATTACAATGGCTCGTAGACAAATGTAAGCAAGCAACATCAAGCCTTCTTTCTTTGCTGCAGGATGAGTTGATGTGTGGAGGCTGCCCGTTAGACTCCAACAATGTCCCCATTTTTACTGAATATGGTCACTCATCCTAGCTCAATTTAAAGCATCATGCAGTAGGTTTAAATAGTAAAATAATAATTCGACTAATTTCGTTAACAGATTTGTTCAAATTGAAAAAAACAATCAGTGTGCTTGCGGAGAGATTATTTGTAGCAATTGAGCTCACTGAAGTTTTGAAGTATGATCTCTGCAGTTTCTGTTTTTTTGACCAACCCAGTAAATTCTGGCTTTCTCCTCATTGATGTTACAGAACAGACTGCGAAAAACAAGCATACACGTATTCCTTTATTTAGGATGCACGCCCACCAAACCTACGAATTCGCTGGATTGCGACACGCGGGTGAGTACGACACCACACAGCCAAGGAGCGTTCCTACACTTCACTGAGTGAAGGTTGGTCAGGACTCTCACAACTATTTATACTTATGAGAATAAATAGTGTTTTACTGCCGGTCGCATTAGAGGTACTCCTTTACTACAGTGAAGGGCATGAGATCTGTGGTAGTAACAATTACTGAGAATTGGCCAGAAATAAATAGGTTGTAAATTAATTCCTAGCATAAATGAATGAGGCTACGCCAAAGCAGGACATGCTCAAGGGACGGACCTTGGGTCAACAACAGAAGGACTGACACAAACTGCTTCTTTCAGCAAACTAACTTAATTCAAAGACATACTACTCTGACCCAGACCAACAAAAGTTATTAATGATTATAAGGAATCATAAAAATTAAAACTAGGTATTTGCTCTCATCTACTCAAATGGGTGAAATTGAGGGCATACTATACGGTGCCGTTGGAGATCCGTGGAATAATCTCATTGTCTCATTTATCACAGATCATTGTTATAACCTTGTTATGGATAATGATATACAATGGCCAAAAAATGGCATACAAAATATGATTAAGTATACAAGTTGAATTGAATTTTCTTCACCTTTCCATTTTCATCAGGATTGCATTTTTGTCGCTTGTGTTTTTCAAATTCTCGTTTTACATAAAATAATCTTAACTACGCATCATCTACGTTTCAAGCGTGAACTCATGAGCAAAGTTACATTTTATTCCATGTAAATAAGCAAAAATAATAGCGATTCTGCGTGATTAGAGCATGCATTAAGTCATGGGGAAATACTTTTTTACAGCGTGTGCGGTAGACTTCCGAACTGTGTTTCTCTTCCGCGAAATTTGAAATCCATGGAAGTCGAAGCAGAGTATCAGCAAAATTTGAACAAAATGGATTGTGAAATTTACAGTGGGAAGCAGTCACGTTAGGAATCAAGCTACCAGCAAATGGATGCTTAGCGAACAGCTTTAGACTCGTCACATTTTGTTATGTGTTTTACAGACCGAGCTGAGCTCAAAGAGAACAAAACAAAAATCAACGTAGAGTTTAAAAAACTAATTGCTTGGAGTTTCGTCGTACGGAAAGCATAATTGCTAGCTACGCTCGTTCAATGAAAAATTCCAAGGAAAAAATTATTTAAATGGTAGCCAATTCCATGGTAGGAACTAGGAACGTTAATGAAATGGAGCTTTTTGATGATATTTTTTTTTCGAAATTGGAAAATACACTGAGTGAAACACAAGTCCGATGGAACCTAAAATGAGGATTGCATCCTACCATTTTCGTCCAGCGGCGAAGTTTTCCATTATTACTAGTCACGAGTCACGGCAAAAATGACGGCACTTGCTACATTCGGTCTTGTAGGGATAGGTGAAACCTTCATTTGTTCTTAAATTGGATGGTAGTTCCCCGTTGAAGCATTTAATGGGTCATAAATGTTCCTCATCATTTACTTCGAAATCAACTCCTCATTATCAAACTATATTGATCAAAACATTGTCGTATATTTCATCAAATAAAACCTAAAATTTATTTAGATCATGTTCATTTATTTATTTACGATACGATATTCACTATCTTATCTATGATGCAGCCGCACATCCGCGGAGTTGGAAAGATGGACGGATAGACCAAGCAAGCAAGCAAGCACAACAGAGCATTATTTTATTACTAGCAGACGCGCTTCATCAAAAATGGCGGGACAAATAATGTTAAATTCTTAATAAGATACCCTTTTATTTACGGTAACTCTAACATGAAATAAGGTTATTTTCAGTATCTCTGATGCGGATTGCCTTCTCTGACAGTCTCGCTTTTAGTTTTGGAATACGAACCTGGAAATTTTCTTCTATCTAAATACTTAAGAGCGTGACAGCGTGATGACCATAGAATATCATCAACAACGAAGGAAATGACTATTTTGGTAATATTGTATGGACAGATGATACAAAAATCGATCTTTTCGGCAATAATTACACGTGGACTGTTAAGGGAAAACCTAATACTTCCATGGAACGACAAAACACTTGCTCACAGTGAAGCATGGTTGTGGAAGCATCATGTTGTGGGGTTATTTTCCCTCTGCAGACCCAAAACGACTCCATGTCATTAGAAGAACCATGAATTCGTCCAATTACCGCAAAATTTTGTCTGAACATTTCATGCCTTCTGTTCTTATGCTCGGGTTGAAAAAAACTAAATGGGTGTTTGAACAAAACAACGGCCTTTACCACAGGTAGAAATACACTTCAGAGTGGCCCCGTAGTAAGAGAGTCAGGGCTTAGAGTGGCCTTTACAATCGCCAGATCTTAATCCAATTAAAGATGTTTGGAAACAGTTGAAGATTCAAGTTGAAATGAGGAAACCATCAAATCTAGTTAAATTGGAATAGTTCTGCCTTGAAAAATGGGAGAAAATACCTCTGAACTTCTACAAAACCCTCATTTCTTCATACAAGCATCGCCTGCAAGCGGTTGTAGCTAATAAAAGCTATGCGACCAAGTGTTAATATCGTTGAATGTTATGTTACACATACTTATTTGCCCCCTTGTTTTCCTATTTTGTTGTTTGAACATTTTTGAATAAATTCTTGTTCACTAACCAAGACCGAATGTACTTGATCTTGCTCTTTCTTATGTGGGACTCACAATTCTCCAAGGGTTTCCAAAATACACAATGTTTCACAGCAAAAAATGTAAATTATTTGACACGTTACGAGTACTTATTTGACCTACTGTACCTTCGTGTTTGAGGGAGTTTTTATTTTTTACGTCAAACTTTCATTCTTCATTTCTAACGAGGGCTGACAGCCCTCCATAGTGACGTAAATGATGCAGTTAGGACTACAGTGCGGCTGACGTCATCGCCATTGTAGGCTCGATCTCTAATGAAACGCCAGTTCACCAATCGGCGCCTTCATCTCAACACGACAGTGGCAATTTCCCTGCTTTGAAACTGTGGTCGAATTCCTGTATGCATTTTAACATTGATCATAGTTTTATAGCTCGAAAGATTTGATGGAGCACAGCTACTTAACAGTTGTCCGTAGCTGTGACCTCCGTATAGGTATATATGTGAGCTCCCCAATCAAGTTTTTTTTTTAGCAATGTATTGTGTTCTGCATTGAATAGACTTTTAATTTTGATCTAAGACTCATTTTGATAGTGACTGAATAATGTTTCTAATTATCTCATGAACACTGTCAGTGTTCCCTGATATGAATGTATCAAATTACATGTACGAGAAGAACACGTTTAACCTTCAATATCCAACCTTTGAAAACTTTCAAGCAAACATTCTGGAAGTTGAAGCACTTATAAAATTTTCCAAACACTGTCACTCACCTGTATGAAATGAATATAAATGACATGAAACGACATGAAGTTTTTGAAGCCATAGTATGGGGTGGCGCAAAAGTCATTTCATATTTTTGCACGATTATTATACGACAACTAATACAGTTACAAAAATGGGTTACACATGAAATGGATGAGAAAATTTCAAAATTAGATTAATAAACTGTGATATTCATTTAATATTTTCAATTATTATTTAAACACAAGCATATTCTATGCACAGTATTTTCCATGAATTTTTCCAAAATATCTAAAGTTATTCTGTTAATTTATTCAATGATGTTGATTTTTAACTCATGGAGAGTGTTAGGCACATTACCGTAAGCCTTGAAGGAAACTGTATGATATGAAGTTGCACAGCCAGAATGACCAATTGCAGGGTTCGATTCGTCGTTAGTGATTATGAAGATGGCACTAGAAATCTGTTACTGTTCAAGGATATACTTAAAAGAATTTAAATGAAGATTTTTCATGTCAGTGAACTCAGCAGACAAATAATGAGTTAATAAGTAAATGCAGTCTACTTTCAGGGTTTAATTTGAACAGTGCTCAGACGGGGCTTCCAAGGTACCTTGAATGAAAGCTTAGACGGGGTTTCACACGAGGTTTCATATAAATTCTACCTTTGTTTCCAAAAAATACTTAAATTTAAATACAGCAATCTCTTTTATTTACATATTTCCCATTTTATCATCTCGATCGTCTATTGAATTTTGTAAATCGTTCCGTCTTCGGAATCGCCAAGACTTACGCAACCATTGTATGAAATCTTCTAGCATTCTATCAGAAACGAAAATCCGACATCGCTCAATTGTCCTTCCACACTCATTAATAGCCTACGCGACTGACAACTTCTGCAGCATCATAATTTGTATTTTTATAGCTTAGAAATGTGAACCGAACTACCCTTTCTAGAGTCGCCTGTTTACACACGAAAAATTAATACTTTGTGTGACACACCTATGTACGGGTTATCACGTTTTTGAAACACGCGAACGTGTTATCACATTACATTTAACTTTGTGCACAGAATAACCAAAATGTCAGCATTTATTCTACTTTGTTTGTGTTGTATGAAATTTGCGTTTTATAATTCAATAATATCATTGCGTAGTAAATGGCTGGTGTTACAGAACTAGTCCTCTTTCTTCTTTACAATTTGAAGCAGAGACGAGCGATGCAAGTCCGCAATAATGAAAGTCCGCATACCGCCGATAGGACGCGGTATGTACCTATTTTGTGCTTCTCTTCCACATCAGTAGCGACTTCCTCATTAGGACACCGAGCGTTACCAGCACCCTCAGCACGGAGAGACGTGTCCTTAACTCCCGAAAATAGGTTCTCATGGAAGTTAGTTGCCGATTTCAGACTCGTTATACAGAAGAAGTTTTTTCTTTGTATTCAAAGAATTGGTTCCAATTTTTATCCAAATACGTTGAAAAGTCTTTCATTTTCACACTAAACTAAATTTTCCATTTTTCATACTTTTATTGTATTACTAATTTTAGCTTCAGGGGATACGTACAAGTATTACAAAGACTGCCTTCACTTCATCGATCTGATTGAGCCCGAGGCTGGGAGGAGGTGAAATATCGTCGCCAGTGCGCCGTATTCAGACGGCCGTAGAGGAGCGTCTCCTCGTTAGCGACTCTAACTGAATGTAACTGAATAAAAAGAAGATCTGGCGAAGTTAGCTTCTGCTTATAAGAGCTCACGCGCAGCCTGAATGGCAATGATACTCGCTGGTGAGGAACTGAGCCCTTCAATTTTCTAAAGCGCACATATTTCTAAGAGCGTTAGCCACGATGGCATACCGATGAGATCTCTAGGCTTTTCTTATCAACCATTCAAACTAAAATATACCTTTGATGTGCGCCTTTCAGCTAATTATGGCGGCTTCAGTTTGATCCATTCTTCTTTTCATGGGCTTTGTATGCAAGATTCATACGGTGAGCATAGTTACTGTTGGCTCATTATCGCAATTCTCAAAACTTTCGTTGAGAGATGTACTCTCATTGGGTTGTGACAGTGGCAGTCTTAAGAGAAGGTCATCATTAGAGCGCCGAATCAAAGGGCGGAACTCTGGCGAGAGAAGGTGTGCAGGTCGCATTGTTCTGAGCGTAGCTGAGTGGCGGGAGCATTTGTTCAGCTCACCCGATCTGTGTTCCTCTTCATGGAGCTCAAAAAGAGCATGGCTATTCGGTGACAGCTAATTAGAGACACGTTTGCACAAGCAACGAGGCGATGGGCTTCACAAAAGTTTGTATCAGATTAGTTTTCCTTCCTTTACGCCAGTTAGGAATGATGGAAGGGCAACAACTAGAGAGATAGAAGTCGCACAGGCGTGAAAGTTTTACGTTGCGACGAACATTACACTCGCACTTTGCTTGTCAGGCCGCACTACGAGTCCTCTGCTGCTTCGGAGCTATGAATGTGATCCACATTACTGAAGGTACGGATGGTGCCTTAAATACAGAGTTTTTCGGGGAGAGCACAGGGTTAAGGTGTCAGCATTGAGCATTAATAAGGGGCGCATACCTTGCAGAAATTATGGAATTAGTAGCGACATGTCATGTTTGTTTCCACTAACAGAAGGTGCTGATGTGCTACATATGTTGTTTTTCACTTTACATTGTCTACGGTGCACCGGAAATTTCATCCTTAATTAAAACGCCAAAAAAAGTGCTACGAGAAAACTTTCCTCATTGAAGTGCTTTGATTTTAGTCTTTTAATGATAAAGATAGATGCAAATCCCTAGACCTACACTAGCATAGGATACTGTGTTTAGCTCACAACCTTGAAGATGCAAATGGGAGACCGAACTCTCAAAAGTCAGCTGTCGAGTCAGCTTTAGGGGACGTCACAGATCACTGCATCAGCAGGGACTAGAATTACTGTACAAGCCAGGGAGTCTGAAATACATCAATTCTTCTTTGTTCGAAATCTTGACCTCTGTATTTCGAATATTTTTTGAATGAGAAATTACCTAAGGTAACGCAGATGTAGAGTTATGGAACTGAAATTTTGGTGAGATAACGCGGAGGGCTATTCCTAGTCTCCCCACGAAGTCGTTTAGTTTAGGGCTAAATCAAGTTGCGTTGCAAATTTAAAACAGGAAATGTTGTTCAAATTCACAAAACAATCTGATCAAAACTTTCTCAACTTTCTGCTAAATATAAGCAGGAATAATTTACTAAATATTAAGAATTTCAGTCGTATTTTGATTGCTGCCAACAGTACTTTCACGATTTTGTGGTAGACATTTAAGTTTCTGGAAAGGCAGCACAGATAATTTAATTATTTCTATGTCAGTTGTTTACGTATAAAATTTCCTCCATTTTGAGTTCAATGAAAGAGTGAGAGGATAAGTACGGATTTAATATTGACTGGTCGAAATTATTATTAGTCGAGATAAGGCTTAAGACCGGGAAATTTTTGTAATCTTACTGTTCACTTCATACGCATTTCAGGGCAAGAATAAAGGCAAATCGTGAACAAGTTAATGCTAGAAAACTTATATTGCAAAATGTGTGTAAATAAATTCCAGGGACGACAAACAGTTAATAAAGGTACTGAGGCAACTGAACGTTTAAATGAGAGTGCCAATGTATTGGAGAAGTGCATACCACCGAAATAAGGATGCTAGTGCATGCTTCTCGTCGTATTTCCGTTCATTACTCTCGCGCTGTCAATATCTTTAGGACCTAAAAAAGTTCCATCGTATTCACAATTCTAATTTAGCGCGTGCATAAGATCAATATCATAAATTATAAAATTGAAAATTTTCTAATTCGTTTATAAAAAAATACCGTGGAGGGGGAGAACTTGACATTTCATCAAATTTAAAGATATTAAATCTAGAAATTTTTTCAATTAATACCTCTTTTGTATTAGTCACTACATTCAAATTCAGCTTTTCGACAATTATTACGATCGCTAACCAAAGGATATATGTACATAATGTTTCTATTCGCTGCTTCATGAGCAAACTTTCAATCATCAGAACTAAGAAAGCAAAATTATAATAGACCAACAAAAAATGCATAGACCCAAAAGTTTTTCGTAATTATTTTACATGAGGCCACTGGGGGAAATGCCTACATCCTTTTTTGGATGTTCAGACCCAAAAATATTCCAAAAATAAAAAAAATTAAGTGCGTTTGTATATGTGATATAAAGTTTTAAGTCATAAGTCCTTTGACGTAATTTGCTTCGCATACATTTTGCTTGCTCGAAATAAAGACCAAGGTAATGTTCGAAAGTTCAGTATATCCATAAATATAATTATCAGAGGGAATCAAAATTAAGTTTCTTATAATTTTTTTAAAGAGTTAAGACATAATTTCTTACTGGGAGTCAACAAATAAACTTTCAGTTCAGTTGGAGTGACCAACGTACAAGCATGTTAATGTACCGACCAGGTGAGCCTGCGGTGATTCTACGGCTTTTAGTATCTTCAGTAGTATAATTTCTTTGTGTACTAAGCCCCCATTCTTCAATTTAGTAATTCTCGTTTCACTGTCTGTTAGCGCCCACTTTCTTGTTTCTTCATTTCTAGCTCTCGTAATTGGTGAGGGGTGGCCTCCTTCTCTTTGGCTCTCCCATCGTTGTCTCGAGTTCTGGTATTTGCAAGAAACGCGATCTTCTTTTCTTTAAACATTTGGTGTATTTTCTCTCCAACTCTGCTTCTATTTTTCATTATCACATTCTCCCTTTCTTGTACTGTCATTGTTCTACTTCTCTGCTGTATTCTTTCTTTGTTTAGATTTACAATGTTTCAGTATTTCTTCAGTCCTTACACGCATCCGTCTGTTTCTCCGTCTTTCTCGATTTGCATCTTTTATTGCATTTCTTTTGTCCATTTCATGTCACATATGTAGGTTCAAATAAATTAGATTCGAATAATTTCGAAAGTGTGTATTTCGTATCGTCTTCGTCTTTATAAGTTTATTATTATTGCCCGATATTATTATTGCCTCGTTATTGTCCAGATAACATCAGTAAAGAATGAAGGCACTGGAGATATGATGAAAAATTAACTTAAAACACAGGGTCAGAATATTCGCAAACACGATTAACTAGTTCTTATTACAGTTTTGCTAGTTAGTATAAATCAGTATCAGTGTAAATCAGGTATGCAATCAGTAAGCCCCATGTAGCTTTTTTAAACTTGATGCCTAAAATTTGAAGATATTAAGAACTTACATGAGTTAATATTTGAATAGAATAATTCAAACTTTTTTTGAACTGTGAGTTTGCCTCTACTCAATTTAAGGCCCAACTCGGATTACCTCCAGTGAATCGAATGAGCCAGTTCTTCCGTTATCACTACTGTGAAGTGAGAATGAATACCTCTAAGGCGGTATATAGCTAAATATTTTTCACTGTTAAAAATAAAGAATGATTCATATTCCTCACAACCAAGCTGAAGAAATGGGACGAATAGGCTGTGTGAAAAATGAACCTGCTTGAAAACTTCGAATTTTAAATTTAAATGAAAATTTAATCTCTATAAGAACTCAATTTCACTAAACGTTAGTTCCAAGGTCTCCATGAAATTTCATATTCCCAGTTGTAGCTGCGTGCACAGCCTAGCCAATATTTATGTTTACCACTTGCACGGAAAAGAAAATCGCTCTGGGCCAGAAATTTCCTCTACATACACTAAGTTATATATCACAGAGCTGCAAACGTACGTTTGCGCTCAGCGTACAGGGCTCCTACCGTAAGCTCCTATGCACAAAAGAGTGATTTACTTGTGTTTGCTCAGTAAATCTTGCAGGAACCATTCTGTTGGCAGGAGTGCTGTCACATATCCATTCATATCAGTTCTGCTTAGAGTTAGCGATCTAAATGCATCTTTACTGCTGTCGCATTTGCATTCTAATTTGAAATTAACGTATCAGAAATTATCTGCTGTCGAGTGTTCAGTTAATAGATATGTTTAATTAAGAAGTGATCGGACTCGTTATTTGAGGCCTCTTTCATTGAAATACGCTTTAAATTCCCTCAGATGGAGATGCTCCCACGCAATTAGACCTTATGAAAATTTCAAAGTAGAATACTACCCTACCGGAGGCAACGAACAATTTATCTACAGAATAAATTCTTCTCCATCCCAGATTGAGTCTAGAGGAATTTCCGAGTTAGCGACAGAAGCGAATCTTTTAGGAAGTAAGATTGTTCTTTCGCGTTTTACTTTAGAATAACTCGCAAAATGCCTCGAAGAGAGAGGCTCGCATAGCTTAAGCCTGCGGCAGTGCGCCCTGTTTGAAGAAGCTGCCCAGATATGAAATTGATTCGAAGTCTCATGAAAAAGTACAGTGAGTTTTGTGCTTGGGTGAGCGCAAGATCTGCCGCTGCTCGAGCGTGCCTGTCTCCTCAGGGCACGGCACACACAAAAATGCTCCAACTAAAAACTGTGTCCTGCCAAAATTGATGCTGCGCCAAAGTTCGCGGCGTACGGGACACCATACTTTGTTTAAAACAATTGAAGGATGAACTATTTGGCAAGGATTAATACCGCATTTGATATCCTAATTCACGCTTTAAGTTAGGAACTAGTCTGCGAAGTTAAGCTCGTTTGGAAATTTACATAGAAGACAAATTTTGGCACGATACAGTTTCCCAACATGAGCAGCATGACCTCTTGAGACTACCAGCCTCCGGCCAACAGGACAGGGGCGGAGTGGCAGAAGCTTCAAATGATGCACCACTGAGAACGATGGAGAAAGTGATTGTGTTATGAACGAAATCGACTGAATAGATTATTTATGAGAATATCCAAACTAGAAAAAATATTCGGATATGTAGACGAAGGGGTTGACCACAAACAAATAAATATAGGGAGCTAATTTTATTCGC
Source organism: Orchestia grillus (assembly GCA_014899125.1). Lineage (NCBI taxonomy): Eukaryota > Metazoa > Arthropoda > Malacostraca > Amphipoda > Talitridae > Orchestia > Orchestia grillus. The sequence continues at coordinate 65,157 of VOMN01058056.1, read as the reverse complement.
ATCGGTAAGATGTAAGAACCTTGTAGTGGTGAAAAAAGGAAATAAATCAATTGATACACACGTCTGTATTATCAAGGAAACACGATGAAAGGAATTATTTACCTGCAATACTAGAGGATTACTTATGTATATGTCAAGATATTCCAGAGAAGAACTAGAGTGCAGTTATTAATCATTGAATACAATTAAAGTGTCTCTTAACAATACTTTGAACTCTTAAATTAGCCCAGTTTCATCAACAATTCTTAGTACTTCGATAAAACAAATGAAGTTCCTTCGAGACGTAGATGAGTACTGTAGTAGAAAGCCCACGTAGTGTAGAGACAAGTATGGGAAGCTACCGTGGAATACGAGCATTCAGTGGGAGGCGATGAGTCAGTGGGGCACGTTTCTCTTGAGGTGTACATTACTTCCCTTGAAATTGCGACTAATGATTGTACTACCCTTCAGAAACAAATTTTGCTCATTGCCGCTCGGTGACCTTTCCTTTTTTAGGAGCTCAAAACAATATTTTTCAATATTAGTAATGTAACCATGTTGGTATGAAGCATTGCATTCGTATTGGTATTATTGTAGCCTCTGGCAATGGAGATTCAAAACACGGAAATTCAATACAAACTATGTCAAATGTCAGAAAGCCAATATTGATGTCAAAATTTCAACCGCAATTCTGAAAGTTTTACGTCTCATTCTAAGAAGTGTGATGTAGAATATCGCTAAATGTGACGCATGACATTTGTTGCACAGAAGTCATCGGAGGCTAACGGCACCGCAGTGAGAGGGGAGCGGCCGAGGCACATGCAGCTCGCTGTTCTTTGGTGATGGATCGGCCTTGCGGCTCAAAAAATCTGAACGGTGGCCCTCGCAATCGCGGGGCTCGGCTATAAATTTTTGGACTGAAGAGACGCCCCTGAGGTGCTCCTGCAGGACGGGGTGGAGGCCCAGGAGAGAAGAGCGAGCTGGAGTTGAGAATTTCTTTTGCTGGCGAAAGTTAGTGTAAAAAAACTGTGAGTTTTGGTCGGAGACAAACCCTCAGGGAGTCATGGGGGAGGAGTGATGGTGCAGCTAATGAAATAAAAAGTATTGGGGTTTGTTGACTGCCCTATTACCGAAATTGGTTAGAGTTGAATAAAATTTACTGTTAGTTAACACGATCGGTGCAGTGTTCTTACAAAAGAATTTTGAACGATTTTGGTGGAAAATATTGTCAGCAAATGTATTTGCAAGTTAGAACGCAAGTTCAGGCAATTAAAATTTTAAAATGATATAATACCCTTCTCGCGCTTTTACTTTATCTTTATCAAAGCAGGCTAATGACTGGCGTCGGTAGGAAATAACTCTTAAAGGAGCCTGCAGCCATTCAACTATGTTTGTCTGGCTTTAATTTAGCACAGTCAGAGCAATTTTGGCGCGCTTGAACGAGACATATTAACAGCCACTCGTACACTCAGTGCTGCAGCTTCAGGTGGCCCGTCAGGGAGTGTGTGGTTGTGTGGTCTAGTGCACAAAGACTGTTTTTATTATACTCGTTTCAATAAAGGGTCATGTCAGCGTAATCATTTCGGGAATTACTTTCGATTTATGCCAATTTTTTCTTTAGACCTCATTGACGAATAGAACATGTAATGACTGACAGGTTATGTTGAGTTTTACAGGAGTTCGTACCGAAGCTTAACAACACTGTAACTTTTGACTGTTTCCATTTAGACTCAGCCTGTTTGCGGAATTGATGAGTTGCCAGGGTAAAGTTAACTTTCGCATGGAACATCGTAGATTTTTGCAAAGCTCACCTCAGTTAGACAGACTTATTGGTATAATAATGTCACGAGACTCCGACAGAGTCGCAATACATTTGTGGCCCACACGTTTACTTCGGCTCCGTGACATGCTTACGAAACACATGAGTGACTCAAAAGTGCGTCGTATATTCTCTTTGTGTAAGTTCAGTCAATACAGGTACTATATGCAGAGTGACCAGAAGCGAAGGAAGTGAAGATAACTTCACAAAATTCAACACGCTTAGCGGATCATGATTGTGTCATCGGTTACCGAAAGTAAAGGAGTACAAATTATTTATTGACTGAAGAATATTTAAATATGAAAGAAAATATACGAGTAGCTGAATTAAAATTCGATAACCGCCAATCACTAACTAGGGAATTCAAATTCGAACATTCGTTTGATAGTTAAATATTCATGCCCCATCTAAGCTCGAAGATTCTGAAGAAAGAGAACATCAGGACAACGAGAAGCGAATTGTAAGAAGCGTCGGCTCACAGTTAGAGGAATTCCTGGAAGGTGCAATGACAAACACAATTCTGAAAAAATGCACATGTTTAATTTCTCTTAGATTTCCGAAGCTCTCATTATTAAGTATTTAATTAATGAAGGTCATTCACAGTGAGCTACAAGTTTGAGCATACAATGAAGTCCTTGTCTTGCGGAAGTGGTAGTCCGAGGATGATGGACGCAGTCAGAGATTGTGAAAATGGATGATGGACGCAGCTACAAGGATTGTGAAAATAGTTTCAAGTTCAATTAAACAAAAAGTAAGTCACGTAGTTCAAGCGGAAAAATATGTCCTGATTAAATCTTTTGCCAATATCATCAACTGGACGAACAATTTCATAACTTTAACTATCCTACTAGTTGACTTAGAGATAAGCTCAACTTCAGGTTAAGTTCAAGTTAAGTGCAGTCAATAAGACTACGTTACCTAAGTGATTGTAGCACTTTGAAAGTAAGAATCAGATGAAATTTTAATTAATAATTTTATGTGTTGGTGACACCAACTATGATTGTGTGCTAAAGCAGCTGCAGTTGACGCTCTTGTACCGACCTGAGCCGCACTCGCACTGCACCACGTGTAGGCACCAAGAGACCACTTAGAATATGTGTAGTTTGTGCTCCAGTTTAGCCTTTAACATCTAGTTAAGCGAACACAACCTAACACTAGTCAAGTACGTTAACAATGTCTAAGCAAGTTCTCCGGGACGAAGTAAATTGTCTACCAATTCGTCTCAGAAAAGGATGAAACACCTACGAGAAGGATTCGCTGCATGCTAATTCAGGAGAGGACCAAATGTAAAATATAATCCTCGAAATATAATACTCATGATGAAATTCATGCAAGAAGCAATCCTGAATACATTTTTACTATCACGTTCTGCTACACAGCAAGTCGGGATTGCTTACGCCTGTTCTTATTTGGAGATCATTCTTTGTACAAGAAGTAGCTGCAGCTTTTTCTCGAAGAACATCAAGAATTTGGGCAGATGTGTAATCCAATCGCGCCTCCTAAGCCAATCACGCTCGAGAATTGGATCGAAGCAATTGAGCAAAGGCTCGATTGGGTCAATAAGGCTGATAATCTGGAAATCATTCGGAGAAGCAAGGAGGTTAGTGTTGTGTCGTGTTTATTGAGAGTCGGCAATCAATACATGATGTCTAAATGTTACGGTACACTTTTTACATGAACGTAAATACATTGTCGAATATATTCGAATGAGACTTTTTCCAGCGGATTATAAATCTAGCTGTAAAGCGATATATTTGTGCTCACTTTCTACCATTGTTTCAGGTGCGAAACGGAATGTTGAGTGCGTATAATTTTGATTTTGATGGTTCCGTCGAACAGTTTTGCCGCAAATGCGTTCATGCTGATTGGTACGCACAAGGCCTAAATACGAAAAATGAGGAAATCGGATTATTGTGAAGGCCTACAGCAATTCTTGCATTGTATTGGCAAAACTTACGATGAAAATACAATATCTAACGTCGTTCGTAGTAGCTGTCGCAGGTGCTTACGTGATTACTTAATTGTGTTGTTATAGTTACGTATTGATTGCTAAATTATGGATGAATGATTTCCTTTGTCAAAAAACGTCAAAAGAAGGACCCCATCACTGTATGTTTATGTTTAAAGATATTGGTAAAGGTGATCTCTAGACTTTCGCATTAAAATTGATCGAATTTAAACTAAAACGAGTGCCTTACAAGGGTCAAGATTTGGCAATTTGCTCATGATGTAACATTTTATTCGGATTGAAAAACAATGTTTGAGATCAGAGAAATATCACTCATGTATAAGTTTGAATGAAACATCGGAGCATAAAATCCAATTTCTCTTGGCGCGGAATACCTTATTTCCATTTCCAAATTTCAGTACAGGTGAGGATTAAAGAATAGAATAAGAAAAGTAAAGCGTTTTAGCAATTACATATAAGTACAATTATTTTACGTCACTTTAGCGATCATTATGATTGCGTACACCAATTGCATTTTATGGCTGTTTAGCCTGATTTTAGAGGAATCTTTTAAAAAATAATAAAATCTAAATTATTTCGAATTCTTCACTACTCGCCGCAAATAGCAATCTAACGGTGAGATGGATTGTTCATATATAAATAAAAGCTAGGCAACGCAAAGCTGGTCAGCAATGATTTCTTGACTCTTGACGCTACATTTGCTGTTTGTTTGATTCTAGCATGCTAAGTACTTATTTTTATTTTTTATCCCGAGGAAAGGAGATATATTATTTCTTCCTATAAGGTGTGTGCAGAGTATGGATCAGTACGGGTACTGATGGGAAAACTATTTAGTCCGCCATATATATTGAGAAGCGGACATGCATAACCATTAGTAAAACCGTACATTGCGATGTTTTAGCTGTGAGGAGCTCACTCTGCTTCGCTACTGAGTTATTGTGAGATTGTGCTGTTGAAACACATGTCTACGCTGTCCTATCGTACGGAAGCAAAAATTCTAATCTCGGGAGCTTGCTCAGAACAAGAAATTTGGGTCTGACCTCATAAGAGTAAGATAAGTAATTTTTTCAACTTTATTATGTTCATTATGGTACAATCGCTGAAGTGGAAATTAAATGCTAATTTTTACTTTCCTTAGCTAATAGTGTAATCATGGATTCAGTTTAGAAAATCATGGATTCCTTCGCAGAAACCTGACTATGTCTATCTTCCGGACATTACTTGAGAAACAGACGCCATAGGTTTTTTCTACTTCTATCCTGAAGATCATTTGCTCACTTGTGCATTTGAGTTACGAACAAGTTTTATACTTATGTTATTTCAAGTGAGGTGAAGAGCCCGATTACACCGAAGTAAATCAGAAAAACGTACGAAAAAGCGAGAGACGATTAACAGGGTGCTTAAATTTATGGAAAATAATCCAAATAGACGTTCAGTAATTATACTAATCGAACAAAGCACCAACGACATCCAGGTGTAGTATTTAAAACCAATTTAAGCCCCTTCAGTTGAAGTGTGAATGTGGTTACTATGTCAAAGTGGCTTCATTGCTGATCGTACTCAAATATTCCTGCTTGCATCTGATAGATTTACCTGATACGGACAAGCTGGGTTGGAACAAAGTCGCTTGAACGCTTTCAATAAAATTGGATGCGAACAAATTACGTAGATTTGCATTACATTCTCGAAAGTTATTCTAATGGATCCGATGATGAATTTCTTCCATACCGTTTACATCCTCACATCATGACCTAACTTCATGTTCGCCCTTTCGAGGCGTGGTTTATCCCTCTTGACAGTCCAGAAACAGAACATTCATGTTATGATTCCAGAATTTGGTAACAACAAAGTATTGTAGGTATGCAATGAAGCTATGCGAAAGTCTTATGCATGCAAAATACGCAATAAAATAAAGCTGCGATAATATCATTTCATTGAGACGACAGAAAAGTTTCGTTCGCAAATCCTATTAACTGCTGACACAAATTTTAAAAATTTTCCGTACGTATTCAGCATAGATGTACCAAACATAGCCCTAAAAAATTGAACTTTGTTGTTAGACCGTTTTTATCAGAACATAAACGCCAGAGCAGGAACCGATGCTGCATTGGTGTTAAATTTCCCCTTGATATTTCAGACAAGGTACTCCTCCAAGATCTCGCGATTGGCCAACTGACGGCAGAAAGACGTCGAGGAAGCTTGCAAAAATGACGACGAATCAGCAGGGATCTCAGAGATGCTGCAGAGCCCTCTGTGTATCAAAGGCGACGTACTCGAGAGACAATCACCTCCGTCAATCAGCGCAATGCAATCAACTTAGATTTTTATCGGGGAACGCCTTTCTTGTTAGCTGGACACCCTCACTTTGGCAGCTCGCGAGAGCGGGAGGGAATCGTCTGCACCAGAGGGTTACTTTGTGCTGTGCAAAGGGCCGGCCCCGAGCGTGCGCAGCGGCAGATATGTATTGAACAAACTCAGAAGTGAAAGTTTTCGTGACAAATTTTGTGAATTTTCCGAAAATAGACATGGTCAGCTGCTTGGAAAAATCTGAGACAATAAGAATGCGACCCTACGATGTAAAATTTCAGGTGAAGAATAAAAATTTGTCTACTACACTGGGCTTCTAAAGTTTAAAATTTGGCCAAAATCACCAAGCAAACGTTGTTATGAACCAAAATTCAGGAATTAGTGCGTATATTGATAACGAATTTGCGTTGAAAAATGTGATCGATTTCTCAGGGCGGCAATTTACTTTGCAGGATAAACAGCGTATGAAAATTAGGCCCAAATTTTTGAGCACTTCCTGACTCTTTGGCAGCAAAGCTGAAGTCAGTTAGCCACGAACATAGAATGTTCCTAGCGAGCGCCTCGGGCTGCTGTGCAGCACGACGCTCTCTGTATTCCTCACGTTGTTAAGTTGCGGCGCAACTCCTCACCTGATGGCGAGTTCGCACAGGCAGGGAACAGAGAAGATGCTCAGAGGTCTCCCACTGTTCACTCTCCCACGAGCAGATGGTGCACACCTCGAGGTACGAGCTCGTAGCTTTTATAACGTTTACTCTAAAGCCACAACGTCTATTCTAAAGCCAGAACGTCAATATAAAAGCCGCAACGTCTATTCTGAAGCCAGAACGTCAATATTAAAACCACAGCGTCTATTCTAAAGCCAGAACGTCAATATAAAAGCCACAACGTCTATTCTAAAGCCGCAGCGTCTCTTCTGAATCTGTACCGTTTATTCTAAAGCCGTGCCTTCAGCCTGTTAGCAAGACCAGGCAATAATTGCGCGTAAAACTTCTCATGACCTAGACACGAGTGTCAATCTGCTGTCGATGCTAAGGCAATAATGCAACTTCATGTTAAGTCGTTGAAATAATTTTTTACAGGGAAGTTTAATAGAAATTAAAGTATCCTGTATTGAAATAAAGTGCTTCCATCAAGAGTTCATTCCTGTTGAACTTTCAGTGTAGTACTCAAACAGCTACGACCAAGCTTGAATTTAAAGGTAAAAACATGACTTAAAAATACGGTACGTTTTTGTTTGCATTTAACCGCTTGCAGCAATATCCTGTCAATTTCGATCCCCCAGGGAAAATTCTTAAGTTTTAAGTATTCAAGCTCAATCAGTATCGTAGTTTCGATGTGTCAGAAACAATGGTGGTGGATATTAAATCTGAATAAACAACTTGGACGCTGTAATTTCACTCACGCTGACTCGAAAGAGCTAGGTTATCAAATAGCAATAAGTGAGAAAATATTATTCCATCTATAATGGGGACAAATCAGTGAACGGCAAAATTCCTCCAGATATCACTGCATGAAAGAACTGAACGAGTTCTCAATTACTTGATAAAGTCTGTGAGGAAATATTTCACGAAGTGGGTACCCCAGAAAAGAACATCGCAGATAAGGCACCCGGACCGCCATAACTCCACGATAAACCCCGACTGAGGGAAGAGATTAAACGGTTATCTGTGTTATTAATATCCGTGGAGTTTAGGCTAATTTCCGATCGCCGCGCGATGGAGCCCACCCTTCCGAACTGCACCCTCTGTGCTCTCCCTTGTTTCGACCTCCTCTTCCCTCCCGTCAGTCCAGTGGAAAACGTCAACAGGTATGAAAAGTTACTTTTTGGTTTTCGGATGTGCACCACCTTCTCTGCAGGATTAGTGGAACAGTGTGATATGAAATAAATATACTAGAATACATAACTACAAAGGAAATTATTCATGGTGAAAAAACACACCCAGGAAGCCATATTTTTATCTTTAATCTGATTCTAAGAGTTTACCGATGTTTTTTACGATGGTGCTATACAGAAACGCTGAATTTGTTAAAGTAAATGCTCCAGTACACAATTTTAAACACGAGTCCGTTTTTGCCTTTGAAGACGGTGCATTTTCTTCATACCTGATGTGAGCTTTGCCTTTCAAAAACCGTAGCCCCAATCACTTCTAACCTGTTAGTGCAGTGCTTAGAGAGTACTTGTTTCCTACCACTCGTAAATATCAAAGTACGCCTCCAGAGAGATAACACAACAAATTACCATTAATCAATATCACCCTCTCACCTCTTGGAAACTAGCCCACCTGACCAGTGCTAGTTCCCTAAGACACTGCCCTCCTGCAGGTGCCTAGTCCCTACCACCTTGGGATGTCAGTTCACTGTATACTTCAGAGAGGCTATGCCACATCTCTTCTCAAGGACTACTCGCTTCTCCCTTCACGCAATTGGCGTCGGTTTTCCCTGCTCTGAACATTGTCTCTTCCTATTTCTTTGGGAGAATTACCTATATATATTCTAAAAGGACGATATTCCCCCATTCAAAATGGTTCTTCCCTGATTTTTCTAAAACTATGTTCCCCTTCCTTTGCGAAAAACGATTATTTTCTCCCTTATCTCAATCGACTGTCCTGTACCGTCTATGATGTATAAGCCTGTAAATGATAGTGGCCTCTTATTCAATGAAGGTTCCTTCTCACATAATATCGGCGTTTCCCCCTCTTTTAAAATGATCATTTTACTCCTCTCAAACACGGTTCCCTCCCTTTTCCCCCATGACAGTCTCCTCCTTCCTCGCGAGCCATAAAAATCCGCGTTCTCTCCCACCCGCCGGTCCCCAACACCATCATTTTGTCGTCTGACGCGTCCTCACGCTTTGATCGCACCAGTTTCGATTAGGGTTCATAATTATCTGCGCAACTTTTGATACTTGTGCCCGCTTTCCCAGAAAAAGTAAACACTGGTCCGTATTTTTAGGTCTCTTGGGTGCGCTGCGAGCTGCGGATGGAGCCTTGCTGTTAGATGAGCGCGGCAGCGGAACTGCGCACAGTTTTCGGGGTAGACTGCTGATGTCTAATTTCCTATTAGTACTTTTTACAACAAGAAATGCTATAAAATTTTAATGGATGGGTATTCTCTCGCGTATGTTGGGTTTGAATTGACTAGTTTATTTGTCTACAGGTGATTGTAGATGGACACCGTGATTGGGTCAATATTAAATTTTTGCTCTTTGAAATAAATTTCTGTCGAAGAATCGGAATATGTTTCACGGTTAATGATGGTTGAACCAATAATGCTTCACATGATGCTAAGGTTTTTCAAAGAGATTGAGCATATTATTTCCATCTTATTTTCATTTATCACTAGATTATCATCTGAATACACATCTCAAGCAAACGGTGCGCACAATGTTTGTACCGTGAAGACTTCAGCAGACAGTAAGATATTAACTGTTGTGTAGTTGTGGAGTAGATTGGCTCTTAACAAGCAAAACTTGTTCAAGAAAGGATGAACAGCATCAAAGCAAGGCAAGAGCAACATAAGAACTTTTTGTTACCGAAATGAGAATGGAGTGAAAAATGTGGTTCCAAGTCCTGACGGTGTTCTACAGAGGAATTTGGATCCATGAATATTAAAAATAGAAATTTAGGCACCATTAATGAGCTGTCGTCAACGTGAAATCCATAATACTAATTTTGAAAGCAAACAAGCTATGGTGAGTACTGAGGTACATGCTAGTAAAACAAAATTGAATAATTAGTGAAGCCCATGTATATTATGAACCGCTTATGGAAGGGTTGGCTTTCGAATTTAAAAGGATTCTGTCTGAAAATTATAACGGCAGGAGGCAGAAAATTGAAAAGACAGTACAAAAATTAGCTGAATTAACTGACAGGTTTTATGTCTCGACCTGGAAGCAGATGGCGCGTTGGAATAGAGCAGGTGAAGGAATATGAGTGCGAGGGATTTTGCGTTATGTTCTACTGCAACTTTCACTGTTATCACGTAGAAGCCATGTATTCGTATTACTTCTTCATCAACGACAGTTTTCCTATGACGAATGAAACTACGCTGATGCTAATGAGGAGGTAAACTTCACCACGACCGCTTCTGTAGTGCCACTGTGGCACTGCAATGAGGGTACAAAGGAGGAAAACTGAGTGACTATCGAGCTGTAGAGTTGGCTGCTAGCTGGGTACACTACAATACTTCAGGATCAAGTACAACGTGGAAACGAGAGCTTAACCTTATTAAGGACCGAGGATACACAAATTGCCCCATTAACTTCTAGCTCTTTTTCAAGTTCATTTCGAATGGCAATTAAGCAACTGTTATTTGTGAGCGTCATTGGCGGCTAGTGCGGATTCACGCTGATGACATTTCCAGCATCGGCATGAATGTATCCAGCAAACTTTATTTGAAAACACTTAGGAATTCATATTGAGCCCCAATTTAACTTTTTTAGACTGTATGCATAATTCGCCAACCATTTTTTACTGTCTCCTGTGTTCCGCTGCACTTCTTCAGAACAAGTGCCTCACTTATTCAGGTTAATGAAACGCCGCGCGGAGAGCTACTATCGTTTCTCTTGACAGAGCGGCCCCATTTGCAGCGCTGAGCTGGGCCTCGAGCTGCCGCTGCTCCTCAGTTTAATAAAGTGACAAATTTTCCCGCTGGATAAGTGCGCACGATTTGTTGATGTCACGGGCGGCTGCGTCGCGGCCGATGCCCAGGCGCCTCTGGACTCCGCTGTGAGCGCGTCAGCCCATTGCTGGAATCGCACATGACATTATGACGTCACTGCAGCTGTTTGCAGCTCTTCGTGGCCGTTCAAACTTCAGAGCAGCTACTGGAACGTTAATTTGTTTAACTATGTGTGGACCTCTACACCTTTTTCAATGCAGTTGTGCCTGCTGTAGCGTGTGTTGAGTTGTGTGCAGCTGATAGCGGCTACTCGGATTTAGACGCAGCTGTTCAAATGGCTGCTTTACTCTTTCGAAATTCGCCTAATCTCGCATAACCCTGTACGCTCTCTTCAGGCGCCAGTAAAAGTATTCTTATTCTACTTTAAGTGATTTGATAAGTAGTTTGTCATAAGGAGTGCTCATAAGTCGTTCAGACCTCTAGGTAAAGATGCGATTGGGAATTTAACTCATTGGTGTGTATTGGGATATTATTTTGATTTTTGAATGGTAGAGCTCTCTTTCACTTTGATGTATAAGTATTTTGTTGCAACCCATCCTACGCATAATATTTTATCATTGAATCCACTCTAATTTAAATGGACCTTCGCTTAGGAATGAGAATATTTCCAGCATGCAGGTACAAAGAACCTTTACATACAATAATTCTTATAACTCAAGCTTAGTAAAGTACTGACCAGAGAATCATTGAAAAAGATGAAAAAGGAAAACCAGAAATACAAAATAAAAAACATTAGATTCCTACGCATTAGTTGGTTGCTGCTACCATCCACTGTTTCTGACTAATGACGCCAAATTACTGAAGGAAAATTCTGTTCACTTCGCTCACAGGCAGGCGAACATCGCCTGTTTTGACGACGTCACAGCTCTCCTGTACAGCTAACAAGTAGCCACGGCCTCCTTTTGTGTGTATCCTAATTTCTATTATAATTATAAGCGGGGAAGACTTCAACGTACCTAAGTGGATAGAGTTAGGTCAAAAGAATTGCATGATAATAGATTTTGCAAGCATTGACGAGGAAAAATATAAAACCCCTGTGGCAAAATCTGGAGAAGAATTTAATTTCAAAGTTTTGCATTAAGCATTCAAACAAAATACACCCATAACGGTCGAAAACATACGGCAAATCTCGCCGTTCGTTGAAATTCAAAATTTTTCCCAGGAAAACACAAATGCGAACATTCCATTAATTGGCTCTTCATCTCTGCGGCCTCATTACGATGGCAAAAATTGCTGCAAGAAGTGTCGTCGTGTAGTCCAAATACTGCAAGCGAGCGTCCAATATCGGCACTTTCAGTCTCTTCATTTTCAAACCATTTATTATTCCTGCGCGAAATTTACTCGGTAAATTCTGGTGTGTCCAAGCTGTGCGATATTTGACTGTCAGCAGTATATCTATGCAGAATCTATAACGTCATTACAAGGGTACGCGTGATACATCTTGTCCATCCTTTTTTAAAAGCCTCGGTGGCTAGTGTTCAAAGTCTTCTCCCGCGGGGTTCATCTGCAACACGACTTGTACATTAGTTTTACTCACATTTGTACGTAGTTATTAACAAATTTTTCAAGTCATATATGTTTCTGAGCCCACAGAGAACGTTAGAAAGATGGCGGTCTCATTTTAAAGAGCACTCACATAGCATCTTCCTGTTTGCTTGAAATGCATTGTGACAAATAAGTATCAACGTAGAACAGAGAATTTTTCATAGCTGCTCATATTATCATCGGAAAGATACTCTATAATTTTTCAATTTTACAACGCTACATTCGTGGCTGGAAAAAGTCGGTAAACATACGAATCCATCTTCCAGATGTTCTTCGTAAGGAATTGCCTTAGTACAATATTTCTCATTTATGGAACATAAATAAGGTGAAAGAAAATTATTCGCCTTCTGCATCTCTTGCTAATATTTGCAGTGTCTGGATGTAGATATTTGCAGAAATCTATTTTTGATGTATTTTGAAAAATTTCAAGCTCTGGTTTGGGGTAAAGAGCATAGGTAGTTCAGAAAACATATATTTACCAGAATATTTAAACAGAACAGAGCAAAATTTATTTACAATCAGATAATCTACTAAAGAAAAAATGTATGGGACAAAAGTATTTGTCAAAATGAAAACGTGTTCAGTATGCTGTGGAGTGACCTTAATACATCATGGAGACAATTACTGTAACTGGAAACTAAGTTTTGACCCTCCATTTGTGGTGTCTTGTTTCATTATTGCATGCAGACGATCGTTAAATCAGTAAGGTTCTTTCGACTCTATCTGTGCTCAACAATTTTGAATATTCCCCACAAATTTTTAATGGGATTGATGTCAGGCGATTAAATGGACTACTACAGGACACTTATTTTATAATTTGCTAACTATTCTTTTGAAAATTTGGGTGAAAATTTGGTATCTTTGGGTGAAAGATCCGCTTGCGTTACCGCGGAATTTTCTCATGCTCGGAAGCAGTTTTTGCTCTAGTGTCAGCCTGTACATCGAACTATCCGTTTTTCCATCAATGATGTGGAGTTCCCCTACACCATGGACAGTAAAACAGCCCCACACCATGATGCTGCCTACTCCATGCTTGATTGTAGGAATGGTGTTTTTGGGAGCATAGGCAGTCCCTGTTTTCCAAAAAAAACATGACGAGAGTCGTTTTGACCGAAAGTTTCAACTTTGCTTTCATCGGACCATGCGATCCGTTCCAAAAACTCAATTCTTTTGTCAAGGTGGTCTTTAACAAACGTTAAATGGTTGCTCACATACTTTACTGTAAAAAGAGGAGTTCTGCATGGCGTGAAGGCAAGTATACAACTTCGATGCTATTCTCTAGTAACTCTTTCTCGACTGACGTGCTTATTGTAACTCCAGCTCTTTTTGTAAGCATGTACGAGTTGTCATGGGCTCATTTTTACCTTACGCAGCACATAGCATCGAAAAAAGCCCGTGATCTCGTGAAGAGCTCTGACTTTTGGTGGTTTAGAGATTGCTCGAGTCGCTCGATGCTTCAGAAAAACTGCTCCAACAGTTGAGTATGGAACCACGACACGTTCAGCAATTTGCCTATTGGTTAATCTTTCCTTAAAGAAGCCCAATTATTTGCTTTGGAGAAGCTTCAGGAACTTTTTGACTTTCCACATTGTATTCACTGAGCATTGTGCTCACTGAGCATTGTATTCACTGAGCATTGTATTCACTGAGCATTGTATTCACTGAGCAATCTCTCTCAACAAAATCTGGAGAGGTAATGATTGTGTCGATCGTAGTTTACTTACATTACATGTACTTGCACAAGTTTCTGCATGCTGTATTGAAAGTTTTCAATGAAAATACAAAAATTGTGAGCTAAAATAACTATGATTCAATATGATATCAATTTTGGCCAAATACTTTTGTCGTGTGTATTTTTTGCTCAGTTTATTTCATTGGTTGTCAATAAAATTTTGTTCTGTTCTATTTACATATTCTGTTTAAAATCTGTTCTCAGAACTATTCCTGTACTCTTTACCCCTAACCAAAGTTTGAAATTTTCAGAATACTTAAAAAAATAGTAGAGCAAATACTTATATCCAGGCACTGCACAAGTAACATTCGTAGTTACTTAAAAGTTACTCCATGTATTAGCGTATCCCACGTTTTAGTTGAGCTTTGCACAGAATAACAATAGCAAAACTCAGCCTCCAGGATATGAGCGGATGGGCTTCGGGCTGTCGCCGCTTTCAAAACTGTCGAGTTTTTGCCTTATTTTGAAGTCGTTCACCAGCATTCGATGGGTTCCATTTCCATTCCGAACCGGTCACAAGCATAGTTTTTTCTTTATTTTTGGCTCGAGAAGCCAAGTTTTGAAGAGGACTTTCTCGAGTGTTTTTTGCGTGCTTTCGTCTTTTAGAGCGGAGTGTGCCTCCAGGGCTTGACGGCCCTACAGATAATTGGCTTCTGGTCGGACCGCCTCTTGCCATCTCCCTCTCCCCCTGCAGCGTGGCTCCCTCGGTCCCCTCCTCTGTCTACCCTCCCCCTGCAGCTTGGCTCCGTCGTTTCCTTTCATTGCCTTCCTTCTCTTACTGTTTGTCTTCCTAGTTCCCAACCACTGCTTTTCTTCCCGTGGTTCCCTCGTTCCCTTCCACCACCTCTACTACCTTGCCTTGCAGCTTAGCTCCCTCGTGCTTTCCCGTCCATTACAAGGTAGTTCTCTTGCTTCACTCCCTCTACCTCCGTTCCCTGGCAGGGAGTTTCTCTTGCTGCTTTATATGGTTTTCTTCATTCCTTTCCATACAATTACTTCCCTCATCTCTAATTAGAGTCAGCCATATTCCTTTATTGAGCTTTTCTGAACGATCTGGCATGAATTCAGTATGGATATTCTATAATCTGCCACGTTTAGGTATGTTTGATGATTAAAATACTAAAAAATTTATTTTGAATTGATACTGTGCGTTCAATTTTTACTCACGTTTGCATTTTTATAAATAATGTGGGTTCTTGGACGCTCCATCTCTCCATAAATACTTCCTCCCTTTGTAAAATTTGGGCTCTCATTTTGTACATACTTCACTATAATTTTTTCCAAAATACGAGTATCTGTACATTGGTTTTATTTTAATCAAATTATTCTTCACTGATTTTTAGCGCAAAAAAGTAGAAGGGGCACGCGAAGCAATAACATATCAAATCAACGGAAATACATGACAAGGATAGATGAGTGAATTTGTAGTTTTTGGCAAGATTTTATTTGATGACCATTTCTACATGTTCCATTGACTGCCAGTAAAATTTGACATCTGTTAGAATCGCGTGAAAGAAATGAATAAAGTGGTTTGAAGAATTGCTCCACAAACTGAATAACAATCTTTATACGAAATTGCACAAATATCTCTCTAGCATTTACGGGCATCAACAAAATGCCGAATTACTTCTTAATGGTTTCGCAATGCACTTACGTACACGATAAGGGAAAATATGTACCTTCAGTGATACAATGGGAAGGCACAATTGACATGTTAGGGAACGAATGAAGAATTAAATTCATTTGTCATCTTATTATCACCGGGAACAAGCATTGAGATTCCTTTTTCCCTCCGCTGCCTGAGCCTCTCTGATGGCTTTAACCTCCGTTGGGGTCGGAGGGCTGTCGAGCGCCTGCTCTTCTCGCCGCCCAATTACAGTTCAAATAATCACCATTTAATGAGCTCCTTTTGATGTGCTCCCGTCGCTGCCGTCCCTCCAAATTTATTTGCATAACCATAAATTTCGAGAAGTTTCGAGGGCAATTGGATTGCGCCGCGAGAGCGTCTGCCAACTGCGAGATGCGCCTCCAAAATGGACCAAATGTGCATCTCAACTCGGGTCTAAATTATGCTTTTGCACTCCGATCTTCACCGTTTATACTCTTTTTTCAAAGCGAAAATAGAATGCAAATTGATTCAGGATATCTTCGACTCTCATTTTGTGATTTATGCTCATCCTTGTAATAAGTAATAGCATAAAACGTGGAATTTAAACACAGGGAAAAAAGTCAGAGGGAAAAATCTGAATTGAAAATTCGTAAAATGTTAACATTAGCTATATTCATTTTGTATGAAAATGCTCTAAGTTTTGAATATTGATTGCTCAATGAGAAAAATCTGAATTAAAAGGGCCTAAGTTACGTATATGTACTTTACATACGTATTTTTTAAATGGTCCTAAAAAAATTAGATTTTAATCGGCCTCGTTTAAGTTGTCAATCGGGGCAGATTTTTTCTACTTGCCGGAATACTATCAGCAGTTTTCAAATAGACAAATGACAAGGGAGCAAGAAAAATATTTGTTTACCCTGCCGGTTTTAGGTCGCTCATCAGAATTTTCATCAGCGCATGACTAGCTTTCGGTTAAGACTATGATAAAAAAATGTGCTAATGACTTGTACATGTGCGTCATGCGGTAGTTAAGGTAATATCGGTAATATTTTTTGAAACTCATTTTTGACTAATGTGACAAAGTAACACATAAGCATGCATGTACGAGATGAAATGGAAGCTCCCATCTAATAAGTCTACGGTATTTCAATCTAAAATTTAACTTACTTTTCTAGTCATGGTAATTCAACAGATGGGCTGAGATGAACTATAATATTCAAATGAAAATGAAAATTTTGAAGTCTCGATGTCAAGGTCTATCTAACTAAGGAACTGATGACTTGTCGTTGCGCATTGTAAGGGTCAGTATGACTGAGTTACTTATCAATGTAACTCTGAATAAATTCACCAATCTATGAAGCAGTAACAATGCATAATTGATAAGCCTAAACTCGAAACACCTATTTATTACGAGACCACATACCCCCCCACATGCCACCTGCTACTGCAACACTTAGCGGACAAATGAAGTTTGACATAACCAGGTGCATCAAAATTTGTTTCCGTGCACGTACAGCAAAATAGCTGCTAAAACAAAAGGTTTCATTGAAATTATTTCAAATAATACGAAGTTTTACACGGACCTTTTAACAATCTTCACTCAGAAATTGTGTTTCCACCTAACGAAAGTAGTTCGTTAGATTTTACTCAGGTGCTGTAAAACAACATACCTATATCGGTATTCCATGATTGTTAGTAGTTTCTATTGTAGTTTGCCTAATTTTCCTCCTGGAAACTATTTCTAATAGACATTTTTTCCGGATTACCGCACACCGCGTGAGTATTCTATGGTTCAGATGACATTGGACGTATTAAACCTGTTCTCTGATCGATAGGCATGTAGGATTGTACCAACTGTTGCCAGCTTGGAAAGCCAAGGTCTCAGCACAGGAGTAATTTGCAGGTCTGCGGAGTCCCGGACAGCCCTCCGTACGTTCCTACAGCAAGTTTGTGCAATGCACTTCGTGGCATGGGTTAAATTGCTATAAATGATTGAAATGTCATGCGAGTAAAAATTGATATAATATTCGAATTTCTACTACATGTTTGAAAAAATACTTCGTTGTTACAAGGTGGATACTATTCATCTCTTTCTAATCACTACTACATCTACGGTACTTAGAGATAATCAAAATTACTTAGTCCATGAGACTGTACTTCGTTTTCCTGCAAGGTTTTAGTGACTGTAAAGACAAAAGTGATGCTCGTAATAGCCCATACACGCCTATACAATTCATGCAGTTTTGCAGTGGAGTGATCATAGGAGGTCATAAAGGAGCTCGTCCGTTGCCGTATTTTCCATTGAATATAATGAGAAGAACACCTGCATATGGTCAGCGGCGTCTAAATTTCTAGAGATGGCGCTTGTGCACGGTGCTTTCTTTGAAAATTCGGGTTGGAATTGCCTCGTGTTTTGCAACCGATCTGTGAATGCCAATCTCATCTCTGGGTGTTAAAGTCAGTCATACGTAAAACAGGCATTGAATTCATAAGTTTTCAGGGGTATTTGAGAAAAGAGTAAATGATTCAGAGCACACAGTTAAAGCTACGAGTAGATGGTTCAGTCAAACAAATTTAAGCCTTGATTCTACAAATCACTTGGATGAATTGAAAGAAAACTTGCGGGAAATTGTGAAGAAACTTATATATGTGTGAAAGCGTGAACGACTTGAAAGTAATTTACAAAAATAACTGGACAAAATATAAATCGCAATTGTTCTTTTAGGGAGCATTAGAGGAAAGCAAAAGCAAGAAATTGTTGCAATCAAAAGCCAGCAAAATGTTTTAATAAATTATTTACTATCGAAAAAATTTCTTCGTACGAACGCAATTACTCTCATTTACAATTAAATATTTTGGAATGAAATAGCCGTTTTTCCCCTGGACATGGAGTAATTTCTGAAGCACTCTTGAATATTTTATGTACAAAAGTAATGAACTTCCATGATTGGAAACGTACTGAAAGCTCAATGCATGAAGGTATCAGGATAATTTCTTTTCGAACAGTATACGTAAAAAAGAAAATTGAAATTTCTTCCTGAAATATTTAATTTTAGTGGTCGTTTTCTTTTATTCTTTGCTTTGAATAAAGTTTTAATAGCCTGCAAAGGTTCGTAAGGGTTTGATGAATTAATTGATCTGATCAGTTCCCAATCCAGGATCGAATAAAACTCTCCCTTGGTCACTCTTTTCTCCTGGGCTCCCTCGGACCTGAACTGGAGTATCCGCATCACGTACGATACGTCACGAAAATCGTCATGAACGACACTTCCAATGGAGGCCTCGTCAACTTGTGTGTAACTCAATGCCAAGTGGCCTCAACGATGTCCCAGGATCCCTTAAGATAGCAGTTTGGATGGAATCTATGAATTCGTGCGTCCTGGTCCTCTCCTGTTGGAAACAGTCTCCACATCACCTCTAGAAGATGGATCTAGAAGACGCATGACCATGCAAGCGACTCGCAGGAAAGCAAGGATTTCAGAATCAGAGTCTCCTGCAGCTTAAAAATAAATACATTTCGTGGCTTAGCTAAGGTTCTATCTATTATGTTTACCTGTAATATGAAACGGTGTGTTACGATGACATAATGGTGACTGTGAGACTCATGCAATGTGTTTTGAATCATTTTCTGCATCCTATATAATCGTAGCTACTTTTTTGTGAAAATTGAGTCCTACTATAATGCATATCAGGGAGGCTACCTGCAGATCAGAGGACTCTGCACGTTTTTAAATCTGATACAGTACCTTCATGTTTTCTTTGCACACCCTTCTCTATGTTTGACAGTTTAAATTGGAATCGGACACCAGACTTTTCGCTGTTCTAACATCGCTGTGAATCAGTTCCTGGCGGACGTTTTTAACAAGTTCTGAAACTTTCACATTGCTCGGTAGAATCGTACTCTCCATGGGATACCTACTCCTCGTTTTTTTAACTTGTTACCGCTTTCTGAGCCCTAGATCGAAGTTTACATTTTGCATGAAAGCTTCCCAATTTAACTAGAGATTTTGCCTTTCGTATGCGAGTATATTCATTCTTATACGTATTGCAGCCAAAGACGTGTCGGACTGTTCCTTCTAGTACATATAAACTGAATTTAGAAATTGATAAATCCTTTCATGATTAATTGAAATTTTGAAATTCATGTCAAGCTGATTAATTTGAGATAAATTAAAATTCGTTTGTTAGAATGAGGTACGAAAAGAAAACCCAATATCAATCAAAATATTATTTGCATGTATATCTACAGTTTCCCGCTACACTTTCTAGATCAAACTATCAAAGCCTTGGAGGGGAAGGCTACACGGCCTTCCAAGAGTCACAAAAAATTATCTAAAAGCGAAGAATATTAACTTCATGGCTTATCGTACGGGTGTTGTATTCAGGAAGAGGAGATAACGTAGTATCATAAACAAAATACTTTTTTGTCCTTCCGAAGACTGCTCTTCGAGCGCAGTATTTACTGACATGATATTTAGCCCATTTTACCTACATGATATTTAGCCCCATTTTACCGACATGATATGTAGTCTCATTTTACCTACATAATATTTAGCCCCGTTTTACTTACGTGATATTTAGCCCCGTTTTACTTACGTGATATTTAGCCCCATTTAGAATTAGTCTTAGAAATATCGTACCGTACGAGTCTGTCAGCCAATAGGCTGTTATATCAAAATACTTGAGAGGTTTCAGCTGCTTGTGAAAGTTTGGAAGTTTTCATTTTTCTGTGGTTTTGCCTTTGCATGCGTAAAGTTATTTCAACTTCAATATTGTTGAATTTTGCAGTTGAAAATGATTTTTTTCTGTATTTTCTTATTAGCATTTCGTATAATGTACAAAAATTCAGTATGTATTTAGAATGACCAATCTTTTTATCTAGTGCTCCTGAAATGTTTCCTTCGGTTTTTTGAATTTCAAAATTCGAGTGAGACAAATACAGGCAAATATGAAAACCAACTTCTGCATAATTCTGCCATGTGAATTGTTTGGTGCATTACCTGAAATATTGTTACACAGGATGCCACGCTGCTGCTACTGCGTGCTGTTAAAGTACAACCTTGCGAGCTGGTTGTGCTACGACTGGGGATGCCCAGCATTTATAAGAGCCCTCGATCTGGCCGCGGGCTGGTATTCAGAAAAGAGCAAAATCAGTGAGAGCATCGATCGCAGCATAAATAAGGGTTTTTTGAAGGAACATTAAAGGCAAAATTTACTTATCTAAACCAAGTGGTAAGAAGGAGGTCTATTTGAATAATTTTTTCGGCCTGTTTTCGAGCTAATTGCAACTGCCATTCTACGCAGCAATGATAAAAACAGATGTTTCAATGACTGATCTGTGAATTTTAGCCCCAATTGTCACATTCTTTGGGCCTAGGCTGTTCATTCAAGAGCTTGATGCTATCTTAGACACATCGCAATATTTGTCATCAGGCTTAAATAGACACTTTTCAAAACTAAAAATTTAAACTAGAAGACTGGCATTCATTGGTTTCATTGGTGATGCAAAAACATTAAATTAATTTTTCTTTCCGTGGGCATTGATCGATTGAGAAACGTGACATTTTTTCCCATATACTTACTAAGAAAATTTGTACAGCGCTTTAATATCTCCACAAAGAAGACGCGACAGCGCAGCAGCTGACGCACAGCCTCCCAGCAGCTCTGTGTGTGCAGCCCGCGCTAAGCACGCCACTCAGAGCACACATTCAGCTTCGCAGAGCTGAACCCAAGGCCTCGTGCGGTCAGTTCTATGTCGCTCTTAAGTCTCGATTCGAAATGTCAACACTTCAAATTACTACTTCATCCAGGTGTCCCGGTGAATATTTGTTCGGAGAAAATTTACAGAGCTCAAGTATGTATTATAGATGTTGTTTGTACTTCAATTGCTGGCAGATTCTAGTTTGGAAATATTTCCTCAGAAATCTGTCACTTTTGAAGGCGTCTGAAGTTACAGTACAACTCATAAACGACGCTTTTAAAATTATATTGCATTAATTAAGCATCATTGTGTAAGGTATTCCAGAATATCTAATTTCTGAGAGCATGAGCCCATAGAGTCCTCGAAATGCATAACTCTTGCCGAAGGAGGGAACTAAAGAGGTCCTGCACTAATGCGCTGATAGGTTCTCTTACACCCCGTCCTTGTTGGTCACTATCATTTAAAAAATTCCTTAAATTTCCTGGCTAAATGTCGTCTGCTGATTCAGGTTACATTTATAATTTGTAAAATATTGCTAAGTATTCCATTTGCAAGGAGTTTGGGATCAGCATCTCATGGAACTCACTGCACATGAAGGAATTAATAACTCTGAATAAGATTACTTCCCATACCTCAATTGGCCTTGTTATCAAATTGAAAATAATTCTAGGAGGCCAACTTTTCAAGAAATAATTTGAGAAAGCTTTAGTTAACTACCCGAATGGAAACATGTTTTGTTCAATTTATACAAGCTCTATGTGTAATTTTACAATCCTAACATCGATCGTAAATTTCTGCCTCGATAGTGCAATTGATTTTTGCGTCATTTCGAACTACAAAGGTAATTCCTTTCTCTGCCATATTGAATCAAGCGAGTGATATGCAGACAATGAAGTGCAACGTTTATGAATGATTTCTTTTTCATTTCCATTTATCAGACGAGTAGGATGAAATGTTTCTACCCTGTCAAACTTTTGTGGGATTAGATATTTCTTTGAGAACTTTTAATTGGTATATGTCCGATCCGATATCAGAACTATATTTTCCTTTTACCTGAGCGCATTATCTTTCTCTAGAAAGCGTATCAAGAAACAAAATCCCTAAAAACTTGAGGCAAAATAATCCGATTCGAAAGTGATCCGGATAAATGCGTGGCCTCGGTCGCGAGAAGAGAAGGAGCCTCGCGCGCTGCCTTGGAAGTGAGGCCGACTGCACCAGCCCAAAGTTAGGCTCAGGCCTCACCGAAGTTACGATCCAAACTCTCCCAGACACTTTCTTAATTACTTGAGCTTGCTCTCTGTTTGCTCTAGATTCTGAGAACAACTTTCTTTCAAGCGTTAGTATTTGATGACTCTTCAAAATGACCCACTCTTTTCCTTGATCAACCGAAAATGGGTTCGCTAAAAGAAAAAAACAAGGTATTTTGAAAATTGTCTGGCCTCGATTGTACAGTTACTTGAAGAATCCAGAAGTTTGCCACTTATGAAATTTTGATATTTTTCGAAAACAGAACTACAATGTTTTCACTCTAACAAGTTTGGGTGCATGAAGTGAAGACGTTTTTAACTCCTCGCGTTCGCGACCCGACCTCAATAGAGGTAGCTGGGATTTAATATTTCAAACTAGACCACTCGGTCACTAGGATCACTGTTTTACAGTCCTGTTTGAACTTCTAATGATTTTCTGCATTTAAAAAAAAATATCCACAGCTAAAAAAAAATATACTTTCACTTTTGTTGTAATGAAATGTAACCACGATGAAATTAGAAGACCTTTGTTTAATAACTGAAAGACGAGTTATGAATTTTTGCCCTATATTATAACTGAAGATACCTACAAGCAAAATAACAAGCTGGCAAGACGATCAGTTGCACTATACCACGTGAAACCCGGTGGGTTACTATTTTAAAGTCCCGTTGTAGCCTTTAATGCTTATTTTTTCTTTCTTAACTAATATCAATAGCCAAAGAAAAAAATTAATTCATTTTAGTACTATTGAACAACAACTATGGTATGATAGAAAATCTCAGATTAAATTACTGAGTAATGAGTGCTGAACTTCTACCGTTTAGCGTTACTGAAGAGTGCATGGTTACAAACCAGCGAACAAGATGATCAGAGTTTTAGTAATATACGAGGTCACGCGCCCCATCGAAAACAACGGGATTTACCATAGTTTATTCTGATAACGAATGGATTTTTTGAGCGAAGCTGCTCCATCAACCATATAGTATAGTATTAAAAAATCACACTTATTTTTTATACAAGGAACGAACAAACCTTCCGACATCACTAATAAGGATACGAGAAAAATCATGTGCTTATTGTAGGGTTCACAGGAGAGTGTCACAGTGAATGAAATTGTAATGGTTAAAAGCTTATCAATAATGCATTTATTCCAATAGATTTGAAAGAAGAAAGCGACATACTATTCAAAGCGTATGTATGAAGAACGATAGACTTTTGTGTCCATGCTATTGCAGAGGAGCTTCTCCTCATGTCACTATTGGAAGCGTGTATTGAATTTCGCTCCATCAAATTACTGAAGGATATTCGCCAAATTTTCCATTAAGTTAGTTCCCGAACGTGCGAGCAAACAACCAAACATTTCAGAGTTTCACTATTACATAGAGTTTTTCAAGTTTCGTATTCATGAATAGAGTACGTTTTCAAGGAAATAAAAGTTCAAAATTTAAGAGAGACACTTATTTGCGACCACCATGATTGAGGATGGAGCACACATCTTTCCAAAATGTTCATTGCTTCCCTTAGAGATACATACATTGGACTTAAGAAAGTAAAGCATGCAAAATATATTCGGAGAGATTACTCAGCTGCAATTTTAAAAAAGAATTCAGAGTTAATTCCATTGCAGATTTCAAAGAGAGTCAAAGGATAATACTATGTTTTACAGACCTTAATTTTCATTTTAACAAACTCTCTGCTCCACTTTAATTTCCGTTAGGAGATCACATTGCTACTTCGGATTGGATTGTTCATGCAAGGTACAGGTAGATAAGCAATTCAAATTTTGATAAAAGGTCTGGCTCTGGAGCTATCACAAAAACTCAACTTTCATCAGACCTGAAAAGCATTCTCTGTGGAGCTCCAAAAAAGATCTAGTTGAGTCTGCAGTCTTTTTTTCCGTTGACTTTCATGGCAAATGTTTCGCAGACAATAAATCGAGAGTGCATCGATGCTGCCGCTTGTAACGCCGCTGGACTGCCCATTGTTTGAACCTCGACGTGATCGTTGTCCAGCAATTGCTCCTCTCGCGGCCTACACTCCGAAACCGACCGTGGGAATTTGAGTGCTCAAACTTTACGCTCTCATCCTGCAATCACTGGTATTTTTGCGAGTATTACTGAAGAATAACGAAGGGAATGCGCTCAAAAATGAATTTCTTTTGTAGATTTGATTTTAGGGGAGCCACCGAATGGAAGGTTCTGATTTTGTGAAGGTTGTTAAAAGAAGAGTTTTACACAGGGTGGGCCGCAAGTTCTTGAGATTTTTGGTTCAGTTGTTCGATAAAACTTCCAATAGCATCTACACATGGTACTAGACCAGTTAAATTTACATAGCGTTAGCTTTTAAACAAATTTATTTCACTTCTCTCGCAAAAGTATTTTAAAATATGAAATAGATTTTTGATTGGATGTATCTATGTCTACAGTATCAGTCAAACATCCTTTGTATAAAATAAGTTTTTATGATTTTGATGACATGGAGATCTACGTATGCATTTGTTGTATACAAGGATCGCCAAAATTATGGGAATTTAATTTTAAGATAAAAAACTGTTTATCTCAAAGTTATGACCTTAATTTTAAAATTAGCTGCGTCTACTTTTTTTAGAGTTAAATAATTGAATAGACAAAGTTCCTTGATGGATGTCGATCGAAAATCTATTATAAATCTCCATAAGAAAGCTAAAAGTAATTCGTCTATAACAAAAAATGAAAGGCCTATGGAATCCGGATCTGAACTTGCCTGATTTTCTGTTCAGGTCTATTTTAGAGACTCAAAATTGGCTCATCTCTTGCATCGCTCGATAATCTAAAGGCTTAACTGCGTCGAAAATGAGATCTGACCCCACAAGATAAACTCAGTGTTGCTTGTTACGCCTTCCACCCATGAATCAAAGATGTTATAAAACTATTGCAGGCCCTACGGAATAAATCTTTTTCATTATTGTTAAGGCACCCTGAACCTTAAATTTCAAGCATTAAAATTTCCGTATTTCCTGAGAAACCTGACAAAGCCTGTGTTGCCATAACTTGGTGCACTCTGCTCGTAGACTTTAAATGATCAAGTCATTTACAGAGATTGTAAAGAGAATAGTGCACTCATTGGGATATTCAGGTTATGTTGAAGAGGAATTGAAACAGAAAAATATACATGTAGTGTATTTACTTGAGTTAACAAATGAAATAGCTTGAAGAGAATCAAAAACTTATTTTATTTGCATCGATATGAAAGACAAAAGTTACAATACTATGCCATACACATCGAATCCAGGCGTGGTAATTATGTAGAAGCATTTTTAATACAAAAGTTAAGAGGGCCCGTTCATAACTGTTGCAGCGGTGATTTGTTTCCGGACGATTTTATTCTGCATCACCTTCACGTTCAGCGGAGCTTAGAATTCTTGACTTTAGTCCTCAGCAAAGCTCTTTAGAAGCTAAGTGAATAGAATGCGAGTTGAGAATTTCAGCTCAGGCACCAACGGAATTAAATTCCAGGTGCCATCTATGAGGTTTGAAATTATATCTTACGAAACTGAGGTGGGGCTATAGCTTTTTTTTAAGTCTGAAAAACAATTTCACATTTTCTTAGTGGACATTAAGAGTAATTTGAAAAGATCAACCGGTGGAATTTTGTTCAAATATTTGAAAACATATTTTTCACTGCAAAACGTCTTTTGACTCATACTACCTCAGGTATCAAAATTTGAAGACTGTACTAGCAAAATTGACTGCGCTGTGGGCAAAGAAGGAATATCAAATCATTTCGATGAAGTTATGCATCATTCACCGGCAAACGAACAATCATTATATTTTGAAACCAATTTTGAATGGCGCTACCCAAGTACTAAAACTACTGCACTGTGAATGGACACATGAATGAGGAGGGAGCTTACGCTCGCCTCAGAGCAGCTCAGTCCGCATTCCCTCTTCCGACTCCCTCACCGTCACTCCTCTCACTCATGGACAGTGCAGCAGCCACAGCACTTTTTCAGTATCATTCTGGATTGATTGTATAATACATAAAAGGCATCTTTTACCGGTAAAATATATGGAATCCTATATAATGAAACATTTTTCATGTAATTGCTTCTCCCGACAAACATATTTGTGTGACTTTGAGACTTATCATCTCTTGAGAGTTTTGGCCTGTAGTTATAATGAACCGAAGGTCATTGGACGGGCAATTTCAACTCAAGCATAATTGCCTTAAAACATTTTTTTTTTAATTTGAGTCATACACGATAATCTGAAAGAACTTAAAAAATAAAAATTGTGAACGTTTGTCCTTACTAAACAATTTTTTTTCTTCAAAAATTAGTGACGAATTTCTGCATTGAAACATGTAAAATAAGGTATATCCCATCGTTATAACGCAAAAAAGGCGTGAAGGAAAACTTTTTGGAAACTTCATGAAAAGCTTATTTTTTAATATCTCATTTTTTTGGAAAATTTGAAAAAAAGAGAAGCAAAATGGGCTCGTTTTTTCGAATTGCTTAAGGGTTGCAAAATTCGAAATTGATCCATTCCGTACGAAAAAAGCTCGTTCTGCCCCCGAACAGTCTCCTTGGAAATATACAGATTTGAAGCACTCTCATAGTGACAAATTTATTCTTTTATGAGGATACAATGCCATTGAGGCTTATAACAGGTCTTAAAAACTGGACGGTGATATGATTGGTGGGTGTAATGTGTGAAAATAAGCAATATAGTTCAAGGAAAGCTACAGTAGAGTTAAAACCAGGGTGCTTGGAGGCAGCTGAGTGCCTGCAGTCGCTGCTGGAGGACATAGGATCAGGTTGGAGGGAGGAGGCAGCGGACAGCACCTTGCCATCCACCCGCAACTCGACAAAATCGTCTTCAAGAAATGTCATGACTTTGTTTAGTAAAGCTTGCAGGAACGAAGGATGTAAGCTCCGTGAAATTAACTTAACTATAAATATACGTATATCTATATTTATACATGTATAAAATTCTCATCATCATTCAACTTAACGATTTAAGGAAAATTGATAGATAATTGTAGGATATTATTATTATTATTATTATTATTATTATAGGTTAGCAAATGGAAAATGCGGATTTAAATGAAGAACATTTTATCGTGCATTTTTAATTTTCCGAAAGTAAACTCTGGCGAAGTTTACACGTTCTAGGCCGAATACAAACTTTTATCAGGTTTTTTAATTTCGTATTATAAACGAAGTTCACTTAAAAAAAATCACTTCACGTGAGGGAAATAAAATTTCACTTGGGTGCAAACCAATTTCACTTAGAGGAAAATGAATTTTCCTTCAAGTGAATTTAATTTCCCTTGAAGTAAATCCTATTTCTCGTGGAGAAAAATTAACTTTATCTAGAGGAAATTTGTTTTCACTTGGTGGAAGTCCTGTTTCATTTGAAGGAAATGGGCCAGTATTGGTATAACTCATGGTCAACTATAATATCCAAGCGATATTCTAGGAGCCTGATTGCCGCAGTAGTGTTGTCGGCATTGTAATTTAAATGCTTGAATGCATTTCAACGGATGCCAAGTTTTACCGCTACTTTGAACCAGAGATGGGACTCATGTGAACATGTTTGACTTATGGACGAAAATCTGTTCAGCAAGCCGTATTTTTTCAGAAAACATCGACTACCACTGAGAATCGAACAGGAATAGGTTAAATTCGGCACCTTGTTTTCTATGGCCAGGATTTGATGGCACCTGATTTTTATACACTATGGAGGACTTTGAATAATTGTCGCAGTACTGCATGATTCACAAAAGCTGCTTGAAGTTATCCGTAAAAATGGTAAAAAGCAGATTACGGCAATGCCGTGACATTATTAACGTGCGGTCCTGAACTTGCTCGTAACATCAGAGGCAATCAAGCGAATGAGATTGTCAGCGTCGTCTCATATCCGCCTTACGTTGCTGATTGCCGCCTTCCAACTTCATTTGTCCGTCGTCTGAGCAACAGCGACAGCAGCGGAATGGAGAGCCTGAGAGATGCCATACCACGGAAGGGAAATATTTTAAAAGTGGATTCTGCCATTGAGTGCAGAAGTGCCACAGAAGTAATAATACGAATAAGAATGATTATAAATGATATCGTGAGTAGACGAAAACTTGTTCTGTAATTCTATTCAGGTGTCTGATGTTCAGGTAGATTAAATAGGGAAAGACATAGACTTCATAGCTCTCCGTGAAGTCTGATATTGAGAGTTTTCTGCTTCACATGGTTCAGTTTTTTACGTTGTACACTGTGGTTCAAGTTTTTGGTTTCATAGTTGTTAACTTAACGATTTAAGTAAAACAGTTTCTAAAATAGTTGTATATTTTATAGGCTCCTGGTATGGTACTGTCATTCATTTTATCTTTGGACGTTTCTGTCTTAATACTGTCTTGAAGCTGTCTGAAAGCTGTCTTGAAGATGTCTTGAAGCTGTCTTGATGTTGTCTTGATGTTGTCTTGATGCTGTCATGATGCTGTATTGATGCTTTCATGATGCTTTCATGATGTTGTCTTGATGTTATCTTGATGCTGTCTTGATGCTGTCTTGATGCTGTCTTGATGTTGCCTCGATGTTGTCTTGATGTTGTCTTGATGCTGCCTTGATGTTGTCTTGATGTTGTCTTGATGCTGTCTTGATGCTGTCCTCCATGTTATCTCAGGATGCAGGAGTCTCCCGTGTTTCAGCCGCTCAGGTTTTGGTGTGCAGTCTTCGGTGTTGAAGATTTTATCGATACGGGTTTGATCTTCACAGACTTTTGCAACGACGGAGATAGCCTTGTGAGATTTAGTTACACAGCTTGAGTGACGAGTCTTTTAAAGATACGGGTATCGACTTGATAGTTTTTAGCTGCACAGAGCTTAGCCTTGCAGACTTTAACATCTCTGGTGTAAGTTTAACAAAGTTACAAAGGTTGAAAATACGTTGCTTCAGTTACAAAAGTTGAACATGCGTTGATTGAATTACAAAGGTTGGAAATACGTTGATTTAGCTACAAAGATTGGAAAACGTGGCTTAGCTATAGAGGGTGGAAATATGTTGATTTAGCTACAGAGGTTATAAATACGTTGGTTTCATCATTACAGATGCTAGCTACGCTAGCCATAGCGTCAATGGCGTTGTCCCTAACGGCTTCAGGCTGCAAGGCCACACTAGTTGGAGCCTAGCAGTTTCGGGCCTCCTGGTGTTTGTCCAGACAGCTGTTAGTGCGACGAGGGAGCGTACAGCTGCTAGCGCGGTCAGTTGTTCCGCAATAATTATTAGATTATCTTAATGCACTTGCAGGGCTCGGTGCCGCCGCTGGCTTGTGCAGCGGACGAATTTGCCCGAATTATTATCGACTGGCCTGGGCTCAGGGCAGACAGCTGGCTTTAAACATCATCTTTCGCGAGATAATATGGATACTGCGAATTAAAAAGAGCTGCAGCAAAGCCACTTCCAGGGAATATGGCATCTGAAGGGCAACGTTTCATAAAAAAAATATAGTTTAAATTACTTGAGACTTTCCTCTTCCCAATAACAGTGCGATATTCATACGATACAACTCAAGAAATTTCAATTAGCCGTGCTTGATCTTTGATATTTCATATCAAACATTATTTAGTTTCTTGTTGGAAAAAAGCCTCCTTCATTTGCGAATAAATTGAAGTAATCTACATCCCGTTTTGAAGGATGAGGGGCCAATTTGCGGCTGTCATAACATTACAGCATTTTCTTTTTGACCGTTTGAGAGCTGGCGTGTCTCAAGAATAGCACCATCGCTTCAAAAGAAGCGCCTGCTCTAAAAATATCTAATTGCAATTCATTTGTGAGAAAGACAAGGCATTCCAGGCCGTGGAATGTGACGGTGTAGAGCAGGAGGCAATTTCAGAACTAACCTGTAGCTCTTCTGTGGTATGGGCTTTGATCCGCTCTGTCAGAGTAATCAGAGCAATTCCGAACTTATTGTTTAACTCCGAGAAAATTTGATTGAATTCCGATGTCTCGCTGGAGCGCGCGAGCATCACAAAAGACGAGGGAGCGTTGCAAGTTGTGGGGCTCGTAGCTATTGCTGAGCGCAAGGCACCCACGTCACGAAAAGTCTTCAATGGTACGGCTTATGGAGAGGAAACATGAATGAGTACTTTATGAAATAAAAAGACGTGCATAAAACACAACAATTGAGCAGTGGGTTGTGAGCGCGGACAACGGCAGCATGAACTTTTTGTGTAGAATTGATATTTGTGTCTACAAATGTACTCTGGAAAAGGAAATTCATGGAGAGACGTTAGTTGAAATAACCCTCAAGAGCATACAGCGACGAGAGCAGATGGCAGACTTCCGTAAATCTATTAATGGAGATTGCAAAGGGCAGAGGAACACATGATGAAACTCTATTCTTGAGGTCACAACTTATATAGAGTGTGCTTTGATGACAGTTAGGTTAAGTAAAAATATCAGCGCATTACGATTTTCCATTGGGAGAAAATATAAGGGAGGAAGAGGAGCAATAAAATTTAAATCGAGTAGTCTGTGGTCAATCTGGCTGCGCTGTTTATTCAGTGACTGGCGTACGATCGGTTTATGGAAGACACTGATGATGGATAGCACAGTTGCTAGATTGGCTCCGTCAAATAATCTCCCTATCTTTAACTGGGCTTTTTTACAACACGCTCAGTTTGCTTTTGCGACGCAAATATTTTTCGTGCTACTTGATGCTTGCTCTAGCTAATACCACTTAATGAGTAAAACGAATTCCAATGGAGCATCGAGATAACATTTAATGTAAAAAATGTCGAAACAATACATAAGGCCGAGGAAAACGCACAATTTGAAAAATTGTTTCTTGAAATTACCTACAAGGAAGCAAACCTAAATTTAGGTATCGGCCTATTTCTAGAGTTTTGCTTAAAGGACTCTTCGTGAGTCGCAGCTCATGAACAGGTGAAAAATTTCGAGAAAGCCTCAGTTAAAAACTTGGTTTGATAATGGGATTTGAAGTAAATTCAGTGTAAAATTTTATGGATGAGAAATGACGAAGAAAGCGTCATGAAGGCGCCAACTAGTTCGCTACAATTTTTAAGAACAAAATTCGTTAGTGCAGTTTGGCAGCCTTAAGTGGATTAGAATCTTTGCTGGTATACTGTCCTGAGTTCATTGTTGGGCGTATCAGTGATTAGGTGATTGACGATAATATTTCTCAGCCTTATCTTTAATGTAGGATGACAAGCTGAAGACCTGTCTGGACATATGTGGATGCCCACACGATGTCTTTTGGCCTAACGAGATTTCTCTATTTCTCACAGTATGTAACGTACTTATTTCGATTTTAAGAAGACGTTTCGTTTTCGATGAATTATTTTTATTATTCCTTCCATTCACTCCTCATTTCATATTCTTTAAATTTCCGATTTCATCAACATTTTAGCCAAATCATACATTGATTATTTATCTTTTCGTTGATGCCGTCTTTTTTTATACTTGAAACACTCCATTCTCTGCCTCGCGTCCCCTCACCTATCAGCTGCTCAGCTGCTCAAATGTTTTACTGTCAAATTGAGCCAATTCCACGTTACTTTTGTGCATCTCCTTGTAAACGAGTTCAACGTTCTCCTCCCTGCAGTCCTGGTCTCTCAGTCTCTCGTTAATAGTTGTACATAAATTTATTGTACTATGCAAATATCAATCAATCTTTTCTTTGTAATTTAAAACTATTCGTACCAACTTGAGTTCATCATTAAAATTCATAGCTAAAGTTTTAACTGAATTTTATATGGAAATGCAATTACTTGGTGCACGAAAAAAATAAGACACGATACTGTGAAGTTGAGTTCTCCTAATTTACAAGTAATTATTTTTCAATTCAAATTCAAGTAAACACACTAGTAGAAGTTGACAAGCAAATAAAAAACACCAACAATTGGTTAGTTGAATCACCAGTACAACAGCGTTTCATAGCTTTGGCAAATCATGTGTCTCACTCCATAGATTTGATGAACAGTGTTCTATTTTCCCTACGTCTAAGCACAAACAGTAGCTTACCGATTTCGGAAGTCATGATCGATTTTTTTCGAGCGTGCTATGTTACTCCAACAATTGTCCAAAAATTGGTGTTTCAAATTATAGTCCAATCAACTTTTTCCCAATTTTGGCCACTGAATGTCGAAGGGTCTGCCGTTTGGCAGAACGCCATGTATTCATAAAATAAAATTCATATCTGTAGGTGAGGTAGAATCAATTTTCTGCGTTTACATCTATCTTCTTTTCTTCATGATTGTATTTTATTCCCACATCTACTTCTTAGAGATAAATTTCATCTTTGATAATGTGGCTTCCAAGTCGAGCGAAGGACAGTGAGGCCATACGGTTGATGTCTCCAGTTCGTACTTTGTATTGGCGTACGTCTGGACCAGCGCTGGCTGCAACATTTTAGTGCTGCGGACCAACTGCCCATTGACGATAAAGGCATTTCGACTGCCAATCATACTACGTCGATAAGCTTACAAAAGTTCAGGACAACGGACCATTTCGTCGTTCAACTCCATGGCTGAGACGAAGTGATTTACTGTACTGGTACAGATGCGGTACACCAAACTCCGAGGTGCTGGCTCTCTGTTGGCTAGGAAAATGCTGCGAATAACGGACGAGCCTCTCTCAGGGACGGCAAAGTAAGGTACCTTAGGACCACGGAGTTGAAGAATGTTGGTGCTCCTACGAACAAACATGAAGGATTTCGGAGTGGAGACATGTCCGAGTTTAGTAATGTGACTGTCAGTTTGCAGCAGATCATGGAGAATGAAATATCAAAAATTTAATTCTACAGATACCCTTGATTAAATATAAATGACATCAGGTTTCGGTTAAGTATCATACATAAATCAAATAAGAAGTAACAACTTAAGCTTTAGATCATTCTTTCGGATACAACAGGAATATTCTTCGTCCACTCTGAATAGTGTCATAGTGTGTCAAAGTATACACATCACCTCATTAAGTCGCTGCACAACGGTTTCATTTAGGAACAATCTTCAGAAAAGTTCTGTTGAGTGACTCTTTTTAGTGATTTAATCTACTGTTGCACGTGTAGTCCATGTCTAGTTTTACCTTTGTGGATGGCTTACTCTCTGAATAAACAAGATATTATTCTAGAGTTGTAGGTAATAAAACGTGTCAGTTGATTACAAAAAGAATAATATACATAAAACTGGCAAAGAGAGACAGTGTTGTGAGAAGATGAGTCACTCTATACCTGAAAATGAGCCGCTCTACGGTACACGTGATTCCTATGATATTCTGTGAACACCAAGTCAGTAAAGTTTTTCAAACTTTGTTATACATACTTATAAATTTCCTTTGTTTCATATCATGTCAGCTACCGCTACTTCACGCCGTCCACACCTAAACAGCCCTGATTCCTTCCACTTGATGTGCGGTAGTTGCACCATGTCAAGTCATTGAGCGAACATCAGCGCAGTCGTCAAATAAGCATATTGTGCATCTTTTGAAGTAGAACTCAATAATCAAGACTAGTCTTGGGGTCCATCATAAGAAGTGCAAGCGTTGTATCAAGTTGTGTTAATGTTATCAAAGGAACACGCGATAAGTTTACGTTTGGTATACTTATTATCGTGAGAGAGCTTTTTTTATTTTATTAATCATTAATGTGATGCAAATTGAAGGCCTTCATTTCTATATTGGTTGCCCGAGAAACATTGTGGATTATTCGGGCCCACAAGTGGTATATATCCTGATTCTGGTTTTTCATCATTTCTCATTTGATTGTAAAACTGTCGTGTGATGTAAATTACTTGTGGCAAATAAATGTTTCAAACATTGCAAACATTCTACATGAGCGGTATGTTGACTGGACGCTCTATCTCTGAGCCCTAAACTGGGTCCAATGGTAACAATTTATAAGTGCATTTCCAAGTGAGAGCAACAGTTGAAAATATTCAGCAGAGTGTGTTTGATGGTCCACACTATCAGCAGCTCATGAAAGGCAAACATTTCATGGGGATAATGTTAAAGTTTACGATGAATGCATGCCAGTCATTCAAAGACGTTGTCAAAAACTTTTTTGCAAATGTACGAGATAAGAATTACATTCAAATTGTCAGAAATAATTGAAGATCTACAAGAGCTTGGTTGCAGCCTGAGCATCGAGCTGCATTATCTAGATAGTCATTTTGCTAAATTGCCGAGAAATCGTGGTGCTGTCAGCATGAGCAATTTAAACGAACTCATCCATACCTCGTCCTGGAAGAATGGTGCACCCTAGAGTAGGTGGCATCTACGTACAGGTATGATGGCCGACTGTTGTTGGAGCTCCAAGGAGATTTTCCGCATGTTGAGCACTCTAAAAAAACCTCCAGGTGTAAGTTTTTACTTCAACTATTTGTAAACAATTACACTTACAATAGCCATATAATTTGCAAAAATACAATAGTTTTATTTGAATATTAGCCACCCATTACAGATATGCAGTCTTGTTTTAAATTTCATTGGAAAAATTCTAGTTTTAATTAAAACAATGTAAAATAAGCATAAATTTGTTTGATGAAATAATAGTTTGTTTATTAACAAAGCAAAAATCATTTGGATGGAAAAGTTAGAAAAGCAAAGATCATTTTGTAATTTGTAAAACAGCTGCCAGGTGTAACACAACCAAACTTGTGATTCTCAGAGCTAATTCAGCCCAGTTTGAATATGTGTACATTCTAGAGGCAGGAAGGCGTCAAGGAAGTAAAATGGCAATTGAGACTATGTTCAGCGTACGGAGATATTTACTCGTGCTAGCTCAAGAAGTCTTAAATTTCATGAAGAAAAACATACCTTCCCAACATAGCCATCATAAAGAATTACCCTTGCATTTAATAGACCGTTTTGGTAGTTCACTTTTATGATAAAAAGATCCCATGCTGGAATCGAGCACCGTTTTTCTCTCGTCCGACTACACGATTGTTCCAAAGCAAAGCGCCAGATGCAGCCTCTCTAATATCTCTTACAAATGTAAACACTTTCGTAAAAGAGCCTCTACTTTTCACAGTCAAACTTGGTGCTGGACTTAAAAACTTGGACGATGGCATCGTTTTTCAGCTGTCGAGGATGACTGCAATTCAGTGGCTAATTGGCACAAGTCTGTCGAGAAAAAATTTTGCGTTGCCATTAAACAATCGAGGAACGGAAAGCGAGCTATTGTCATGGCGTCGTAATTTATTCAAGAATACACACCAAGCGCTGCCATTTAAACAGCAAGTTCACTCACCGCTCGCGCGAGAGGCAGCTGCCGTAAAACAATTTTTCCATTCGAGCTCATATCGTGGGCGCCACATTTACTTTTCCGTCGCTGGCCGAGGAAACAGAGAGATTTAGTGAAGACATTCATTGCGCCTTTCTCTCAGGGCTTTGATGTTAATTATTGAGTTTTGGGTTAATTTAAAACTGCTGGCTTGTCAAGTCGTTGTTAACATTTTAGGTACGTTCCTCTTGCTTAAGAATTATCACACGGTAGATAGACGAATCTTTTCGCTCTTGAACCTATGATATGGCAGTAAAGTAGGTAAAATTATTTCGCGCAGAAAATGAACGACATTGGAATGGGAGTTCTGCTTATTAAAAGCAACATAGTGTTGAAGGTTTGATGACATCGTCTTTCCGTCTTGTTGGTGTCACAAATATTCAGGAGCGAATATCGTACATACAAACGGAAAAATAATTTGATGGGAAAATTTATTGTTTCCTAACAAATTTTGCCCACTCACACAATTTACTACATAAATTGTGCTGGGAAATGAAAGTTTCATTTCCAAAATGAAATAGAGGTAAGCCACATTATTTTGCAAATACAAGTGATTCACAACCCTGGGTTATCAGCTTCACCTAAGCACTACAGTCAGTGGATGCGTAGGTATGAATGAAATCTACTGCATGAAGGGAAGTTTCTATTCTAGGTGGATATGGAACAAGTAATCACTCGCGTTCATCCTTTGAGTTACAGACTCGATATTAACGGGCAATCAAAAACTACGCAACCGTTTTAAATCTCACTCATCTTAATCTGTCCATTTGATTCGAGTAGCAGTTGCATAGGTCCACTTAAAATGAGCTCAGCCGGCGAAAAAATTAGTCACCTTATCCATTCCTTTACGGATTATTGTGGGAAAACCCGTTATCGAGTGACATCCCACATGAGAATTTGAGGCATAAGCTTCATTTTTCAAGGGAAGCACTCTGTGGTTCCGTGAAAATCAGTTTTGTCCCAGCCGGGAGTCGAACCCTGATTTTCCTACAGTGAGCCTGACGCGGTACTACACCTGTTACTAATATGGTGTAGCATGAACACAAATAAAATAGTTTTTTTTAAACTCTCACTGACAGACGTCAAAGCTGCTAATCGCTGCTGACGTGGCGAACAATAGAGCTTTAGATGAATAATATTAATAATCCTTAACACAGCGTAGTATCTACAATAGCTTTTAGTCACATGATTGTTTGAAGGATCAAGTTTGGTCTGAGGCTTTAGAAATAGCACAAATCCTTCTCCTCATTCAGCCCGTGGATTTATTCAAAACATGAAGGGTTATTTTGGGTTGTAAGAGGCTAGCTCCTAAGCGAGGCACTTAACGTTGCAGGCGTCTCAGCGGCACCGAAATTTGAGAGAAGTTCTCCTCGCATCACATAAATTGCACCTGGCGCTGAGCCTTGCCACCGGCACTCCGTTGCATTACAGCCTAACTTTACCTTTACAACAATAGTCCTGAGCAAATTAAGTTAAGTTCAAAGGAAGTTGGGATTTTTACGCGGTATTTACGTGTCAGTAATTTGCTCAAGGCTGTCGCCATTTGCATGCATAAGAAGAGGAGAGCGGTGCCTTCAGGGGACGAATGTGGAGGCCCAGCCAACGAGACAGACCAATGGACTTGAAATGTCGAGGAAAAGGAAGCTGTGCCACATTTCCGTATGAAAGAGCTTCATAGGAAGAGATTGAGGGAAGCACGATAGCATCAGATGCAATACCGTAGATTAGTAATCAGCACTAACCTCGGTTTGAATTTCGCAGTGCTTGGTTGACTATTTAGATCTTTGTTATTAGGTTTTCATTGAGGTCGAACTGTTCCTCAGTCCCTGCAAACTGAAACGCTCTAGTGGATTACGTCACTGATGCAGCAGTAAGCGAGTGCATTTCATTACTCAACTGTTATAAAAAATACGAAAAGAAATTCGCAGACCTGATATATTATGCACAAGAAGAGAAAATTATTGCGCCGTGTAATTCACTGAACGAAAAATAGTTGACGACACAAAGTAACGTTGTTTCAAGAGAAGGCAAAAACTGTTTTTATAATTTAGTGGATAAATGCCCGAGGTTTGAAAATAAATGGAATGGAACTTGGACACTTCCAAAAATGTGAAACGTTGAAATCAAAAATCAATCAACAAAGGTAAATTTACTAAATGGTATTTGAAACTCTGGAAATGTGGTGGTTTATTCTAGTAGTTTTTATTTTCAAGTTTGCAAACGAATTAGAATTTGAAAAAAACACGATTGTTTTGTAGTTGCACCATGAGTTTTATTTGATTGGGATTTTGAAACGACGGGAAACTCTTTAAAATGTGTTTGTTCGTGATCATGAAAAGTCCAGTACGCTCGAATTGAAATCAATCGAAGCCGATCGCGATGCGCTGCTGCTGCTGCGAGGCCAATTAGAAAATTACTGCGAACTCGTTCTCGTAAAATTTTTTCGGAATTTATATGAGTGAAATTAACCTCTAACGAGTTGTTAGATAGACATATCAGAAGAGGACTCGGCTTATCATCACTTAATAAAACTCAAAGAAACTTTTGAAAACAACAAACTGTAGTCTTGTTTCACTTAACCCTGCATTTGATGACGGTCTTTCCTGTAAAAGTTAATTGTGTTTTTATTTTATCAAGCATATTTTCTGATGTACAACTGTTGCAAATTCTTACAAGTGTTTAATCTTACTATTACCGCTATTATTCGTCGTACACATTAATCAAATCGTTAATATAATTTCGGTGCTTAAGCTCACTTTTCGGATTCGACGCAGAGAATAATTTTGGCGTATTGACGCGTGCTATTAACTGATATCGATAAGTTTGTAGGTAAACTGATTCTGAACACCCAATTACTATGTAATGAATGCATTAAATTAAAAAAGCTAATTGCCACAATGACTAGCAATGAACGTCATAATAATTGCGTAGATCAATGAAATGGGTAGTATTACATTTCATCCTCAGGGAACAAGCTTTTTTTCACAATCAATACGCGAAAGCTAAAACTTACGCAGCAGACGGCGCAGAGCGCCATTCCTGCCCACATCCTCCACTCATTTCTACGAATTGAATTCAGCTTCAAACACCACCAGTGTTGGCATCCTAGACTCCAGTTAACGTATCAACCAAAATCTTACATGTGTAAAATTCAGTGGGGGAAAATTGCACGCTTATGAATAACTGGTCCTCCCGTAACCTGTTGGGTCACTATTTTCAAGTTTCGCTCGTGCCAATAATAACTCTTCTTCATTTTCTAACAAATGTCTATAGCCAAAGATATAATTCATTCATTTTAATCTCAATGAACCACCAATATACAGTGAAAAAATCCTTCTTTAATTACTTAGAAATGAATTTTGAATTTCTGTCCTATGTTATTACTAATGAGTGCACATGGTTACAATTAAACAAACCTCACCTCTTTACTTACCTCACTTCTTTATCTACCTCAATTATTTACCTAACTCACTTCTTCATTTACCTCACCTCTCCGCCAGGGCCTGTTTTTACACGACTGGTCTTTGAGTGTAAGGTTTGGCAAGAATTCCAAGAATAACACATTTCGCTAATTATTCTAACATCCAAAATTCCAACCTTTATTTGATACCCAATGATCAGACGACAAAATGCATGTTCACTTTCAAAGATGACAAATACGGATCGCTAGTGCAAAGAATAAACGGCAAAATATATGCTTACAAGAAAAACTATCAACTCATTCAACATAGCACAGGCAGGAGACGCACAACAATGATGATGCTTTTCACAGAGATAGCTGCGTAATATCGTTGCCAAAGATTCAACAGGTAGCGAGCGTAAGATAGTCTGGCAATAAGGGGCAAATGTGGGACAAAACAAATAATTATTACTGAAACAGAGACGCCAGACGATTACAGCAGAGTAAACAGTATTCTTTGAACATCCATAGTGCGACGGGGAATCCTCAAGACAAATGTTCATAAGGCATACAAATTTCAAACTTATTACAAAAACTTGAAAGATACACCGTTAAAGAATTACGGTGCTGGTTACAAAATACACATTTAAGGAATCTGAGAATCATCAGAGGCATCGTTCAGTTCGTTCCCTCAAACAGCGATGGTTTGTGTGGAGAAAGACAAGAAAGGCCTACGATGACTACAAACTTTTAAACAATCTGTATGGGAATTGTTTTGTGATGGTTTGGACACGTATCGCTGGAAATCACAGATTCCAATAATTTCTCTTTTCAAAGGATAAACGAACAATAATGGAGTCATTACAAATTTCATCAGATTGTTACAAAACATCCAATGTTTCAAAATCGCAGTACGTCTAAAAACACTTTCAAAACGGTTTCAGGTGGATCAGCACATCATGAAAAAACCTCTCGCAGCCAGCACAGTGGCCAGATCTCATCATGATGGAATCATTATGTGGGTGTTGAATTATAAACTGAAAAGCAGATTTCTACCCTCCCTGCAATTAGCTGTGGCTTTGTAGCAAAAATAGGTAACATGTCGTACGAAACTGTCCAATCTTTTTATGAATTTGTTCGTAGAATCGTCGCTTTGTAATAGTAAGTGGTAGCACAACACTTGCGTCACTCAGCTTTATGTCCCTGTCAGACCTTCATGTTATTTTGTTAAACTCTTGTACTTACGGCCATACTTCCTTAATCCATAAAATTGTCTAAATAAGAAGCTATTGTAACGAAAAATCCAAAGCTACTAGTAAAAGACGATGTCAGGTGGTCCAGGATATAATTTGAAATTGACAGCAGAATTAGCAGATTCAAAACATTTGAACTCAGTTCTTTTCATATATTCGCTGCTAGGATGCTTGGCGTTGTATGATCCAGCTTACATAGCTTATATTATAATTAAGACGACCTAGTCTTTGCGACAAATATTTTTGATATTGTATTGTTTTCTGTGGCTCCTGGTTGCCGGTGTCGTTCATTCGATTACATCTTTTTTCCTCACTTTTTCCACCTACCCTCTAATCTTTCAAATACTGAAACTCATTTTCTTGAATATCTAAAGATTTCTCTCAATTTCCTTTTTTCCCGTTTTCGTTTAAATGAACAAAACTGCATCATGAATTACAAATGCACATGAACATTCCGCCGATATATTCGTTACTGACATTTCTTTCGTCATTTATACTGTAACTTCCCAAAACTGTTGTTAATCATTCGTGGTACAATAGTCATAAAATACTCAAGCCCTAAGCTATGTACATGCAGTATTCAGCTCATGCCACCGTTAAAGACCTTACACGCGTCTGAATTGGAATTCCTATCTTCTGCATTTCAGTAATCGTTGCGACCTCCGTGTTTGGTTTCAACAACCTCCAGCTGAAAGCCGGTGTGTTCTTTTGAGAGCAACGGCTGCTGGCTGCCATTGTCGAAGCATCAAAAGACTGGCCGTGCTCCGATGTGCTCCCGGTAATCAATGCGTAGTGCACGTCCAGCTCTTCTGTGTCATTTACGCCCCTCATTACCAGAGAGACGAGATGGAGGCTGTGCTCGCTCGCCATCGTGCTCTTCGCACTCATGCGATCAGGGTGCTGTGCGCAACACTACTTTAGCTGCCAGGAGCCGGCACACCGAGTACGTTTTTTCTAAAGTTCTCCTGTGATCAAAGTCACGACTAGGCTAGGCATTGAGGGGCAGTATGTAATTAGCGTATCAGAGGTGTTAAAGTAAAACTTGATAGCAGAGGGAACAAGGACTTGAAGAGGTGATGATCAAATTGGAAGGTGTGAGCTATGATGGATGAACAAAAACAAACAGCAAGCTTTGCAGTGAAGATAATTTTTGCCATATTCGAGAATTTGATTCTTTTTCTAAGGTTATCTGTAATTCTATCAAGGTCGCAAAGGCATATCTACGATTTTTTATATTCTAAAAAAATCTGTTGAAGCTCCTGAAGCTTTCATAATTACCTTAGTTCGCAATGTTTGCCTTTAATGAACTTATATACTGTCTTCTTTCTTTTATGATAGCGTGATCATTGGAAAGAATGCAGAAGACACTAGAGCGTATATTTTTAAGAGTGAGAGATGGAGCTCCGCTTCTTATAATACTTACTTTTTTCTTCATTTTAAATTTATTCTATTACAAAAATTAGCAGTGCAAAAAAAGTTACCTCCCGCAGTACGGCAGACACGATTGAAAATTAAGCTGTTATGAGCAGCACTACGTCAGTTCTGAAAATTGCATTATTTTCAATTGTCAGTGGACGTTCATTCGTGAGAAATTAGGCACTGCTCCATGCGTAAAGACTTATAGTTCAATGAGGCCTTTTATTCAAATTGTAGAAACGCACGAATTACGTACATTGCACGAATTACGTACATTGTAGGCAGCATTTTAGAGCACCAAATGTTACTGTACAACCTTCGCCAACTGATACGGTAATGCATCAGTTAGTGCAACTTCCAGTGGAACCTTGTGACCTCAAACTTGAAGTCAATCATAGGGGTAGTATGAACAACAATGAGGCGTATGGCATGAAATGATATGCCTACAATTTTGATTCATAATAAAAGGAGGGGCTCGAAATTCTGAATTTTACAGATATTTTGAGATACATAGAATGTCATTGCAGCTCAAATTTCCATCTTCATTATCAGAGTTTAATGTTGAGAGAGAAAGCGCAGTCTTTTCATTTTGTATTCTGACCAGCAAAACACTTGAAGTAGTCGGCTCTTTTATGCTTCATAAAACTGTATTTCTCTAATGGAATGCAATACATTCGTTTTTACAAGATTTCATCCCACCGGCGATTTGAGAAAAGCAATGAGATTTTGAAGAAACTCTCGAGAATGAGAATTCCGTATTGCAGTATATTTACATTTAACTTAGCATACAGCTCATACGTGTAAATTAACGGCTACAAAAATTGCAAGTAATAATGTTAGCAACATAACGTTATTTGTCTTCAATGAGAAACTTTACGGTCAACATAAATAATGTATGTTAGTTGCACTAATAACGTCCGTAATTAGCACTCGTGAGCGAGCTACGCAGCCATGATCCCCCCTGCCCCCGCCGGCCCCACGACCAACGGAGGGGCTGTAGCACGGCGCAGGTGCGCCCGTAAACACCAGGACCCCTTCTCAGGGGAGCATGTTTTGCAATCCCGGCTGGGGAGACTGGGGAGAAGAGAAAATGAACCTGGGAAAATGAGAAATTGATAGCAC
The DNA here is from genome assembly GCA_014899125.1 of Orchestia grillus. NCBI lineage: Eukaryota > Metazoa > Arthropoda > Malacostraca > Amphipoda > Talitridae > Orchestia > Orchestia grillus. The sequence continues at coordinate 22,106 of VOMN01058056.1, read as the reverse complement.
ACTCTAACGACTTTATAGGAAAACAGGTAACGTATCGTAGTTTAGATCCACTCTTACCGCAGGGGATGGAGCCAGAGTTACCAGAGTGCTACATTTGGTGATGAACTATGACAGTGGGTCAATTAAGTTTCATTTTAGGCTGACGTGCAACGATAACTTCTAATTAGCATCTAATCCAGTGGTGTATATAACTGATTTTGAACAAAATTGCGGTAACTGGCATGATCGGATAAACTTACACAAACAAACCAGGAAGAACGGTCGTACCGAAACAACAATTGTCAATTCAAGCGACTGCAGACGGTATTTTACGTCGGGTTGTTGCCGCTCAGTGCTTTGAATGTGGGGTTGGAATTTGCTGTGTTGTACAAGAGGCTGCTTGAGACCTGCTAGCGCTGTTGAGAGCCCTCTTATTTAATTACTGCTTAGCTGGGAAGCCTAAGTAGGATAGGTTGTAGATGTGCACTAGTGGGTGGAGCAGCCAAAACACCTGTACTTGCTCTCCACGATTATCGTGTGTTCTGCTGGGGGAGTTATGAACCAGAGCATTTCGTTAGGAGTTTTAATACGATCTTTGCTAAGTGATTTCGGAGTGTTTTATCTATTTTATCGCGTGGTCAATGACTAATGTATCCCTTTTAAAAATTATTGCCGTAGAAATACTAATACTAAAAAGATAAGATTCTTTTAAAATCAAATAAATTTTTTTAAAGTTTTTTAGTGCATTAGTGTCACCCGCAATCATTAAAACTCGTAAAATTATAACCCTCAAAATAAAGTTAACAAAAGAGCATCGAATAGAAGCTGTTGAACTTCACTTTCAAAATAACGTTATTTTGCTCTCAATTTCCAGATTTAAGTCCTTTTAATTTCTTTCTCTGGGAATACTTGTGAGAAATAGTCTACATGGAAATGACTGATACAACACAGGAATTAAAACGAAACATCACTGAGGACATAAACAGCATAACACCAGAGACACCTTAAGTGACGTAATGAGCAACACCGTTAGAAGAGCACACTTTTGTTTGACCAATAATGAGGTCACCTGAAAGGTACTGCGTTACAAACTTCTACCTATAATAAACTTTAGAATTTCCTATTTTAGTTTAAATGAATTTGATCTTTTTACTAGTTGTGGTTTGATAGCAATAATTTTTTAAAAGGGTGCCTCACTTATTGCCCGCCCTGTAGATTAAGGTTAAGGTGAAGGGGAAGACTACTCGTAGAGACCAACGTGAATCTACTAAATATCTTACAACTTGTCCATGTTAAGATTAACAAAGTTTTTCTCCTTACTCAAGCAGTGAGCTGAAACTTTTACTCTAAAGTGAATAATTTATGGAGTAGTTTTAAGGTATCGGTATGGGTGAGCAGGCTGTTCTGCTGGTCTTGGGGTGATAGCTGCTCAGAGCTGCTCTGTAGTGATACATAGTCAATACACATTTCCTTCAAAGTTTGACCAAGCACTTTGTATGCTGTGAGCATGGTAACAATACACTAAAAAAACTAATGGATTTTACAGGTGCTTCAACTTTTTACATTTATTCATGTGTTAACACCATTTTTGAAATAGCTCCCATCCAAAAAGATTTACTGATTACTCGTGAACAAATCTGAATCTGTCTGCTCATGACGAGCATTATCGCCTGTGGCTTTTGATGGCAGACCGTGGCTGAAGTCGCTGAGTACGTTGTTCTTCCAAGGAATAAATTCGTGCGCTGGAGACGCGCTTGACTCGCGAGAGAAGGCAGCGACATCCTGCGAGAAGAGCTTTTCTTAACACTGGGTAAGAGGGCAGCAAAAAATTCCAAAACGTTCTCTTACGTCCAAATTTTTTAAAATCGTTCTAAGCCTGGAGGAATGGGATTCAATAGCGACATCAAAAGGAGAATTTAAAGGACTTGAAAAGCGATCATAGATGAGGTGTATGTAGCTTCAAGCAACCATTCATTTACACAAAGATAAATTTTTGCCTGACAATTGTGGCACAAAATTAGTGCGTTTATAAATTGAAAGTAAAACTCTATTATGAAGGCTGTGAAGTGTTTTACCCATAATCTTTGGCATATAGACGTTTTATAAAGCAATTCCAGCATTGAAAAGTATCATGAAAGAATTTGTTGGAAATTTTCTAATTTCGACTCGTAACCCATATCTTCCTGATGACGAATTACGTATAAATGCGAGCGCAAAATCGGCGCTGTACGTACATACGAGTTCGGTATCCAGCTATGGGAGTCGCACAGAGTTAAGCAAAGTTTCTTTGCAAGCATTGCTCTAAGGAATTTGTTCATGCAATGTGGAATGAAAATATGAATAGGGTGAGGGGGATGGGGTTGTAGGTGGCCACTTTCTCTTCGTCTGATATTTTCCATTATCCGTTAACCATCTCAGTCAAGTAAAATTCGCGTAGTTAATTGTGTGATGAGTGCACAAATTAGCAGTAAGCACGCATCATAAGCTCTACAAATATGCTGTAAAAAGCTGATTTAAAACTGTCCCACTGCACCAGCGAGAAGTACCAAACAATATCTTTCCAAAAACATTGAAGAACCACCACTGAAAACCTCCCGCTGGACTCAAAATGAGGCACCAAAATACGATTCTAACCTGAGCGAATTCTATAATGATTTTCAGTAGCAGAAAATGTAAAATTTGTACGTTTATTCTCTCCCTGAAGCACAAAAAATGAACACAAGCTCCTGCTGATGCAGTCCCTGGAGTCTGCCCTGGCTGAGCCGTCCACCGCGCCCCGCTCCGGCGTCTCCCTGTTGGCCAGACCAACAACAGAATTTTGTGATGCTCGACCGAGGATGAAAATTCTGGTTCGCCCCGAACACTGCGGACGATTCGATTTCAATTCAATTTAGCAATTTTGAAGGGCAGTCAGAATACGACGCCACTGCGAGTACATTTTATCGCCGCTGAGCTACAAGCATGGCAGCGTCCAGGATCAGGCGTCTTGTTAGCTCTGCTTTGGCGCTGCCATAGAATCGTGGTGAGCGAATGTGAGTTAACTGACGCTACAAAATGAAGCAAAACGAACTGTTTATTGATTTAAAGAACGTGTGATTTACAAGGGATTGCATGAGCCTAGATAGAAAAAATTCATCAATGGATATACGTCATAACAATTACTTAATTCTAAAAGTTCAGTTCAATAAGCATTTAACGTTAGGTGTTATTTTTTAATCAATAATTTCTGGAAATCGGCATCAAGAGTTTATAAGTTGATTTACACGTCATTATTTTTCATTAGAAGGGAATTATAGCCAGCAATATCCTCATGGCGTATCAAACGCCGGAGGATTTACCATCATGAGGTTAATGTTAGAGACTTAAAAACAATTTGTTGCATGCATTGGTTCTCAGCATATTGTTAATTTTTCGATGACAGGATAGGCATAAATCATTACAGTTTAATGTTTTTAACCTGTTTTTATTTATTTGACTGTTTTCTACATCTCATATGACGAAGCCATTTTTATGGGGTAATTCATTAGGACAGTATATGGGCGTTGTGATTTTGCTTGGAGACTTGACAAGTTAATCTAATTAGTAATTGGCGCTGCTGAGGAAAGTTTTTATTTCTGTAATTATTAACTTGCTGACACATTGTTTGTGCTTTTTTGAGCACATTTAAGAAAGGAGCAAATTTCGCGCCATATTTGTAAATAATAGTTTGAATCATGTGTTTGTAAAATTCTGTATAGCATCAGGTGTAGCAATTTTGTTTACATTGTGCGTGGAAGACAACGCCGTCAATAACTCAGACGGTGTAAATTTGTTTTTAAAATATGGCCCGGTAGCGTAATATACCTGACATGGATTTTATTTCAGTGTTAAAGCAGGCAAAGGAAGGAACAAAATATGCTGGTCTGATGAATTCCACCGCTATCTCATGTAAATTAGTCTTAATAGCGTCGAGCTAATGACTATTTTCGATAAATTCGGTGCCAATATTCTACTCAAGATCTAGACGGGAAAAATTGAATTCAGGAATGGTAGAAGAATGCTAAGTTAAGCTGAGAATCCCAGGATAATGAATGTTTCACTCGAAGTGCAAAGCAAATCAAGACTCGATTTTTTGATGACTAAGCACATCAGCCGCCGACTGGGGGGCTTGTGCAACGGTTTTACTTCATGTCAATTAATATTTTAAATTCAATTAATTTGCAATATTTTATGTGGATTTGATACCCATAAATTTAATCGAAAGCTTAACATTAAAATTTGGCTATCGTTGCGTACAACGTTGGTTTTAAATTGACCGTATTTGAGTTTTCATTTTTCCGAACATAAGAAAACACGACTGAAGGTTTCCAGCCCTGTAAGCATTCCGGTTTTCAAGCAAAATATTTTACGAGAGAAAAAACTTCTATCAAGCGTTGGCGAGACGAGTGGACGTAAAATGCAGAAATACGATTTGTCTACGAAGGTTGTCGTAGTTAATAGTTATTATTCAATTAAATATCGTTAAGCCTCAGGTTTGATTTACCCATTGCAGCACATCATGATACCGACTTCGATGCCTTGTAAAACAAATCCAGTGTTCATAATGTTGTCCTTATTGGCCGACCTTTCATCTCCACTCGAATTGTCTTCTCCCGCACCCATCTGAACTGGCCTGGCTTTGCTGAGCACTACTTCTTGAATCGGATAGACAGTGGCATAAGTACCACCCTGTCGTGATGAGAAAATGCCTTCCTTTGTATGTTCGACTGGTGGTTAGGCTGTTCAGAGACACAGAAGTTTTAGTTCAGTTGCACCGGTGCCATTAGTGGACAAGTGTGCTTGCTCCTGACTAGATGCCTCTTACCCTGAATCTCTGTCTCTACTATTGCATTAGAATGCGAATAATGATTATCATTAAAGAAAACAACTAAATATTTCTTCTTTCTTCATAAATGCTTAAACCTGCTTCCAGAGATCATAAATTGTAAATCTCAATAAGAAGTCAGGCAGACATCCACAGCGCTGTGTCAGAGTACTGAGAATGATGATTCAGGACAAAAATTTGTGAAATATTTATTGAATGAAAATTTGTAGGGAGTATTAGAAATATGACCTGAGACCTGAGGCGCTCCACTGCAGTTGATTTTTTTAAGAAAATAGAGTTCTACCAAACCAAGGGGCACACACTAAAGCTTTAGATCTAATTTAAATCAAAATCTAGTCATTTTTCTGCATAATAATCAGCAGCATGTTTTTAACTGAAAAAAAGTTGCACTGGGAAACGGAATATGAATTGCAAATTTTCGTGATAAGGACATTTTCAGAAGCGTTCTTCATTTGTTAAAAGGAGTCAGTGTAGTGTTTCTTATTTTTCTTGTCCCAAGAAGAGAATAATTTGACTCTTGACTTCATTTCATTCATGCTAGAGACCGACCAAATGTAACTCAGGGTGACATCATCAGATGAAACTGAGTGAGTAAGGCTAGCAAGATTCATGTACATTTGTACACTGTACTGAACAGCACCCTGAGATGACTATCGAGTTCAGCATAAAATCATCGATGCTGAATCTTAAAAAATTGTAACACCTCCCTTCCTAGGTTCCTTCATACACGTGCACGAAAAATTAGGAATTTTCTGAAGTAATGCAAATCGTTCAGCTAATGAAAACAATAATTAAATTTAACACTCATGCTCACATAAAGTCGATTATGCATCAGCCACTCTAATGAAATTTAATATTACGAAATAAATCGTGCATATAAAAATATATATATATTTCTGAACTCGTGTCAGTCGCATACCCAGGGCGTACCACTTGATTGCAATTTCACCTAAATTTCTCACGCACTAAACAATTATGATTTATAACCAAAATAGCTCTGAAAACTGTTTACCGTGTCATTAACTCTAAGATGTTTGTGGCTTCGCAATTAACACAACATCATACCAACTCTCGAACCGCTGCATCAAAAATGATATTTTATTTTCGTGTGTGCTCTTTCTACTTTACTTTGCTTACACACTATGAGTGGGAAGCTCTAGTGGCAATATTGGTTAATTAATGTCGTGCAGGAGCTAGCAAAGGCAGAACCGTGAAATGTTTGTTATACTTCACTTCTATTTCGAATTATCGAAGCCTCATTGCGGTTAAATTTACCGATTTTTACGTGTACTGGCACAACTATTCCTGTTTCAATATTCTCCTGTTATCTGTTGAGATAGTATAAGTGCTCTACTATAGCAACGTTTCGCAATACTTCGCAAGGATCAAGAGATATAACACTATTACTATTTTAATGTACCATAACTCTAATTCAAGAATTCAATGTTTCATTTTATATAGGTACATATTTACTCACATGTTAAACTTTATATTTTAGGCTTAGAGGTTTTTACCAATCCGTTGAAGTTTTATTGTACCACGACTTCAATTCAAATTATCGATGCTTCATTATGTATGATTCTCAGTAAGTTCAATTATTTTTTCTCATTCCACAGCGTATCTGTCAACTGTAATTCTAAAATTTTATCAGGAATACGCGAAGACTCATGCGATGGTTTTGTTCAAAGTATAATCCAATGTGCTAATCACCACTTCGAGTTCAAAGACAGGTTAGTGAATTAAGAATCGCAGCTGGAAGTCTTAACGTGACGTCCACATCTACTTTCAAGGTTTTAGACTTAATTAATAATTTGAAAACTATGAGGCCCGTACCTTGTAACTGATTTTGGAATAAACGATTTTCTTTTTCTTTTCTTTCTTTACCTGCGTACGAAGTATACTGGTCTATATTTGAACCAAAACTCAACTTCTGTGTGCTTTCATCCATTTTGATTCGTTGTGTCGCTTTCTTATTTGGTAATATGTCCTTTATATGCAGCGCGAAGCTTGTGTTAAGTGAGTTAAAATATGTGCTCGTGAAATTACACCTGAAGAATACGGTGAACCAAAGTTTTTTGATCACTTAATCATACTTTCTCTAGCCTTCACTTAACATTAACTATGATTTTCACATGGACTAATCGGGGATGAAAAACTGACCTAATCACTGCAAATAAAATACATTTCAAGTAAGCTCATCGTATGGCCGAAAGAATTTGAATGTTACCGCCTAGTCATCGTCTTTTGCTTCATTTCACGGTTTCTCCGTACTGTGGAGTTCCATGTCCGTATTTTTTTCCATTTTTGTCCAAAATGAGAGCCAAACATCAGCGTTAAGTTATAATAGGCGTGGGGAAAAACTCTTCGAATATTCAACGCATTCAGTAAGCCTGCCGACCTGCGGGCTCAGGCACAACTAGAATCAGTCTGCGGCTTTGGAATACAGAAATAAGCAGCGGTAGGTGCATAAGCCGAGAATAGAGAGAAGAGTACCGCACGTATTACATACAAGAGAGTGTTCTGCATTACTCTCAAGAATACGGTCGCCTTTTGCCAGAAAAAGCTATGTTGCAGTATAAAGGGTTTATAAATCTCTGTCTGCAATGATCCCACTATTGAACGAAATGTAACACTATGTGTCCGGAATGTATGTGTACCACTATATAACGAAATGACTCTTTTTTTTGTTCATGAGCTACAGTCATCATTTTCCACTTTTTTGCAACTAAACAAAATGGAAAATAAATGATGTTCATGTAAGAACTTCGTTTTTGTGACCAAGTCAAGGAATTTCCAAATTTATCGTTTTACAATAGAACACCAGTAAGAAATATAATATAATTAAAATACAGAAGGGATGTTTTACAAGAATGGTGGACATTTTCTATTATTTTGTTACAAAAGGAGCTTGGAAATAACATATAATTGCCAGGACCAATCATGTTACAGAGTATACAAGCAAGCGAAAATCCTGAGCGCTGCTTCTTGCGGAGAAACGATCGTTACCCACTCGAAATATATTTTAGGAAATTGGTGTTGCGAAAGGCATTACATTTATGGTTTCATTCGACGAAAATGAGATTATTTTTGAGTTTTCTTTCCATATTTTTGAAATATGTTTTCGTTGGTGCCGGGCACTAAACATCGACGGAACGAGCGATTCCAATTAGCGATGCTGTTTTTTAATTAATTTATTCTATTGGAGCTTTTAACTGATGTGAAATGTCGGTGAATTTATTTTTGCCGAGAATTTTATCACCAGTTCAGAGCGTAGACTGAACAAAATAAAAAAAATGAAGTCACAAATGCAGTTATTTTATTTTTGGAATATATGATTTTATTACCTACAGTTTTCAATTGGAATGAATGGCACAGGAAATAAATTTGAATTTTGCTTCGAGAACCAGTAATTCAGGATATGTTTAATTTTTTTGCTAAACTTTGAAACTGTTTTTCTTACTAATAGATCGTATGTCAACGGACATGCACTCTCTAACGTGACGTGTATACAAATAATTGTGATTAAAGGACAGGAAACACTTGATCAACGAGGAGATGTTCTGGAAGAGGTCTCTTTTTTTTCTTAGCAGCGAAGCCATGCTGAGTATTTAAAAATTGAAGCAAATACTATGCAGTTGCGAGGCAAGAAGAATGGTGACTAAGAAATAGGATTTTGCTCACAATGCTGTGGTACAGTCATCCTTCCCAAGGGCGCTAAATCGGTTCCAGTTGACGACCGCTCTCTGGCTGCTTACTTCTTATAACACGCTCTACTTGCTGCTTATGACACAAATTCTTTCGGTGCTTTTTGATGCGTGTTCTGTTTGATACCGCTCTATGCGAGGGACGATTGTAGAGCGCCTGTTTGCAGGAACCGATCTAGCGATTTATGCAAGGTACGACTGAATTGAGTGGTAGAGTAAAGAACACAACACTACCAGTACGTATGTTGCAGAGAAAATGACGCACTGAATAAAACGTCCTGTAGAGTTAGAATAAACATGAACTGAAGTGTATGCTGCTAAAGAGAAGTATGTTTTTGAAGTATTTTTGGGGCTTTCTACATGTATTAAAAGTGATGCCTCGGTTCTTTTCCAATAGTCCTCAGCATTTCATGTGGAAAATCGCATCAAGGTAAATGACTTTACTTTTCATTTTCATACAAGTCACTTGTCCATGACGTGAGAATAAATTTGTATTGGTGCGCATAAGACGATCGAGATTCGAAGTTTTTAGGGAGGGCCTGTGGACGGACCTAATTATTGTATCAGGGCTGGCAATGTTGACGATGTTCAAGTTCCATTTTCTAAGGAATTTCGCAGTAATTACTGAAACGTTTGGCAATTTACGTTGATATCTATTGAGCGCGATGTTATCAGCACACAATGATATTCACAGTTTCACAATTCAAGATCTATTTCTCAAAGAGTCTTACTCGACTTTTGTCGCTCGTTGTTTGATTTGTAAGTTAGTAAATCTTTGAAAAAGTTTGCCCTCGAGGTCATGATTTCACTCAACCGTTGCCTCCCTCAACATAAGCATCATCATTGACTGTCCTGTAAAAAAATTGTATTAACTATTGAATGGGGAATGTTTGTCGAAGTTTGAAGTTATTTCTTCTTACAATTCCCATACATGTTACATGAAAAATATCTGTCATCGTAACAGCAAGTCTTCAAATTTCTAAATGATACAGTTTTATCCTGATCTATACGCAGGATTACTTCGTTTTAGAACACTACGGACTGAGTATAATTTCAATCATTAATAAATCAATCCTCACGTAATTTATTGACGATTGTTGCATTTGTCGGAGTGCCTAGAAGTGTGTATCTCCGCTCACCGAAGTCTACCAGCGAGTGCTTAGTTCGCAGCACATATTGACTTGTGACTTGCCTGCACACATGGTATTCAAAACTGGTCCTATTGATCCTTTACGTCACGTGTTGTTACAAATGGAAAGAATGGAGGGCAATTTCTACACATTTTCTACATCCTGCTTAAATCTGCATGATTAAAGTCCTTGATTTCAAGGTGAGCGCGATTACACTATAAGCTTTTTTTCTCTATATTATCACTCAGAACTGAGCGGTTGCGCCGCTTAGCCTCAAACAGAGCGAGTAAGCGTACGCACTGGTGAGTCCTCATCCATGAGGAGACATCTGGTGTTGAGTATGCGCTTGACTTCATATGGCTTTAAAAAGTTCACCATGAGGGAGAATGTTTGAAATGTAAAAGTACCGAATCATCGTTAGTAATTTATTCGAAACAATAGCCTGTATATGCTCACACTGGAAGAATGTGATTGATGCTCCTGTATTTGCGATGAGACATAATTTGACGCGCTTCTCATTGCAAATACATAGTGCTTTATTATCAAAAGTAACGAACAGAAAATTTTGAGGACGAGTTCATATTTGAGGAATCCGTTTGTTCAATGAATTCCTACATCCAGATTCTTTTAACAGCACAAAGCTTTTGAAGATATTATAAGAAATATTGTGGACTCTACGTTGCTGTGAAAGCGATGGCGTTCGATTATTCCGGAAATGATATTCGAAGTTGTAATCCAAACTAATCTGAGAGTCAAAGTAAGAAGTGAAGCAAGGCTTGGTCCTGCGAGATTTCTAGTCCACGTTTAATTTTCTCTGGTTTGCCTCATTTGAATCATAAATCACATTTGTTTCGTATTTTTGGAGAAGTTTCATTGAGTTGGTGTAATTAGGTAGCAAAGTTTGCTTCAAGTTCGACCTCGGCTAATATTTGTTCAGGGTAATTTGGCCTTGGAAGTTCTTGAGCAAACCCTGAAAATGCGTGCACTCGCGAGCTGATGGATGGCGTCGAGCGAGCGTTTGACACTCAAATTAATTATGCTTTGTAGTGCGAGAATAAGACGCGACCATCGTTCTTTCCTTCACGACTTTCAGCTTATTTTAGGACGCGTCACAATGAAGACATATACTGTTGAATGGAGCAGTGAATTATTTTTTGCTAATATTTGTAACAAAAAATCAAACCGATTTGAGATTTAAAATAGTTAGGAAGTTTATTCTTCATTTGTAAAGTGAATTCGTCTGAAGTGCGTTGGTTGGCGCTAAGGGGCCGCTCTAATACATTTCTGGGCTGGGTTTTGCTGGCAGAAGTGAGATGAAAAAACAATTGAACGTGTCAGTGGGAAGCGCCGGAGGGTGTAAAATGTTCTATGAACTTCAAGACCATTTGTGTTTATTGGTTTCTCCCCCAACAAATGTGATTAGGGAGGCCACTGTCGAGCACCTGAACCTTGCTACCAAGGGCCAACTTTTTCCACATGGCTGCCTCGCACGACGAGTCCGCCTCCAAGGTTCGCTTTACAGCTTCTTGGCTATGGCTCACTCTTTCTTTCTCGTTCTTGTCTTACCCTCAACTTGAACTTCGAAAGTAGACAATCTCAATTTATTCATTGGTACGCGTAAGTCGTTTCTTGAAAATTCCAAAATGGAAACAAATGACACATTTCCAAGGTTCTAAACGAGCTTAAGAAAATAAAATTTTGAAGAAAAATCTATTCAGCTTGAACCATAATACGACGAATTTGAAGCAGCTCGAAGAAAACCTAGCAAAAAAAAAAAAANGGAGAAGTAGCGCAAAAAAAGAATTGAATCGCATTTCACGGCCCATTTTCACAAGTCGTGGCGATGATGCTAAAGGATGAATTCGTAAACTGCAAATGGATGTGGGAGCAGGAGACGATCTCCAGTGGGGCGCAGCTGTGGCAGTCACAGCGCCACGACGCCTGCCGCGGCGCCTCAGCTTTCACAGGCCATAAACTCTGGCGTAGAGACCAGCTCGCGCTTCCCCCAAAGCAGCCCAACAAAACCTGGAACATTTAGCGCGAGAACAGAGAAAGAGTTCCGTGCACATTTCGACTTCTACAATTGTGTGTGGGATGGGCCTCCTTGATGTGTAGCTTCCCGTCATAAGAAGACGGGAGCTAAAATAAGCAAGGTCGATTAAACTATGAGGAATAGTAAAACAAAACCCGTGAACACAATGTATAATTATCTCAAATTAGCATACAAGAGTACGTTCAGTGAAGTTTTAAATGTTGACTTTGTAGACAGAGGGACCATTATTTTTTCATGTTGTTACGCTCGAATGAAAGCTTTGTCTATTATTATTTCACAGAGTCACGTGCAGGAATACATGGAGTAAATATCTATCGACGTTCGCATGAAACGTTCAGTAAAGCAGCAACGCAAAATTTAAATTGTTCATTCTCAAAGCCAAACTAAAGTAAACAGTATTTTCACTAATTACTAATTATACTTGGTTCTGATTTCCGAGTATTCGCTTCATGTCTAAGAGATGTTTACCAACGCACAGGAGCTCCTCAGGGGCCGGTAGCAGCGCCTGTAGCAGGGAACGCAGGTCTGTCGCGTAGCTGTGCAGGTCGTCAGGACGCGACTGCTGAGGAGGCAAGAGGGCCTTCCCGCTTCTTGACGGCACTTCTCAGGAATTGTTCAAGCAGCGACAGGAAATAAAGCCTGTCGACTGCGTTCTCCTTCCTATTTCGAGAGGAAAGTTGGCGAAGTCTGGCCAGCTGTAAAATGTATTTTTGTTTCTCAGGTGCTTCTTTCTCCTGAGTTTGTGAGTGGAAGTCATTAATGGGAGAGAAAGGAGGACAAAATAACGAGTACATGATCCATCAGTTCTGTGAAACAGAGAGCACTGTTACGTTTTCCGTTAATGATATTGATATTGATCTTTGCGCGCTCAAAGAACTACTTTCGCTTGTGTGTGAAATACTTTAGCATGCAGAAACATCAAAACTAGGATCGCAATTCTCATACGTGTTAAATGAGAAATATCTCTTCGTAAGAGCAAGGCTCCAAATTGCTTGATGACACAGTTTTATCCTAATCTATACGCACGATTACTTCGTTTTGGAGCACTACAGACTCAGTATAATTTCAATCATCAATAAATCATTAATAAATCGATCATCAAGGTAAAACGAAACCGTGCTCCTTTACACGGTGCCCCCCCGTAACTTTTGCCCCGGCTTGCTCTACATGCTTCAGCTACTCTGTTTGCATGGTGTTTACCTGTCAAAATGCAGAGCTTCCACTTCAAAAATTGAAATTGAATTATAACGTGAACTGTCCAGATTCTCGAATATTAACGCATGCTTTTGGATATTAGATTGGGCGAAAAAAGAAAGCCTCTCAAAACATGATCGGTAGCTTTGTTTTGAAAAACTCTTTTCTGTAACAGCGCTTCGTTCTTCCACCGAGAGCGTACTGGTAAACAGAGCACTTCCTAAAATTCCAAGTTACGCTAAGTAGTAGCTGTTGTCTAGTTATTAACGCTTCAATACAGCGTGCAGCGTTCCAGGAGGCTCGAATGTACCGAGCTAATCGACTCATCAAGTCTTGCAATTGCGAAATGTTTTTTGTGAGGCGTAAGGCTTTTTTTGTGCTTGGCTCACAGTTGGGAAGTTAGAGTTCGACTCCGTGAGCGCTTCAGTGACTAGGACTATCTCGCACCGAAGGAGAAGGGACCGTTTAATATGGACTGTAGACAACGGGGAATCTATGCACAAGGTACGTTTTCACACAGGATTCCATGCGCATAGAAACAACAGACCAAGAAAGAAGATGGAGACAAGACAAAGAAGAGATAGCGAAGAAAATGTGAAAACTGAAAGATGCTAAGTGGGCACAAAAGATAGGAGTTTCGAAGGCTTGTTTTTAGCTGAGTAACCTAACAATGCATACCGAGGTCAGCAGTCATTTAGCATACGATAGACAGATCTAACTAACCTACCTCTACTGCCTATCCTACGCCCCTTAGGGGAAAGTTAAGCTAAACATGGTGAGGAATTTAATATTTTATACACAGGGTAATGTGCATTGAATTTTAACATGTAATATTTTGGTTTGTGTTGTGCTGAACACTTACAAATTACCGAAATGACCTCACTTGATCGCTCATGCCACTCTGGGGCGGGGCATACTGAGGCATGAACTCTTCCTTGGGCGTCTCTAAGTATTGATGAGTAATTCATGAATTGCAACTTAAGTTAATTTCACTCGACCGAAAGTTTTTCTCCAGTAATATCATGAAGCACTTGAATTTGTTCCTCGTGTTGTTAAAAAATGCTCATTTTTTCCAAACTTTTATAGTACGAAAAATATTTCAATAAAGACCAAGACACGTTCAATATATTTTAAATGTTTTAATCAAACTTTACCAAAGCTGCTCATCTTGAGTTGACTGGCCATGAACTTGTGTAACATACTATTTTAACACATGTGTAAGTCAACACATTTCCTATTATACTCTCACACGCATGCAGAGTTTTGTCCCTCCAACTAAGTCCCAAAGCCACTGAAATTTTTACGTAATCGAGCGCCATTTTGAATCATGTTATTGTATGTTTCTCACTTGAGTGCGCAGTGTGAAATGGTGGCCGCTGACAGAGAATCTGAACTGCCCAAGATAATCTGACGAACCCGAGCAGCATCGAGTAACTAGGAGCAAATCTTGCGTTCCCTTTAGAGAAAATTCGTCTCGAAGCTAAGCAGTCAGCAAAATATGTTCATTGGGTTTATTTATTTTGTATGTACAGTTTTGAATGGCGTCATATTGATACAAGTTTTGAAACATTCGGAACGAACTATCGATTAGCGCTCTTTCCATTTTTGCCTGAATTCGAAATTCTAACTAAAACTACAACGATGTTTTCCGAAGTCTCTAGAAAACTTCGCTACAGTCTGACAGTGTAATGACATCCGGACCTAAGCGACGTCTAGTAGCATAGGGCTGCCAAGACTGTCTGGATCCTCATTTAATGATAATTATCACTCCTGAGTTGTGTTTTACCGCAAGCCCCTTCCTTGTCAATACGCATCGTGAGCTCACGAGATGCAGAGGCGGATTAATGCTTTCAACTTATTACTGGTGCTGACAGCTGTGGCGCAGTGACGTTACTGGAGCTGACAGCTGTGGCGCAGTGACATTACTGGTGCTGACAACTGTGGCGCAGTGACATTACTGGTGCTGACAACTGTGGCGCAGTGACATTACTGGTGCTGACAACTGTGGCGTAGTGACATTCAGGGTCGTTGACCAAGGTAGCCTGAGGGGAAGCGAATCCTCACACGCATGTTCACCCAACTCCGGTGGGTAGGGGGGGGGGGAATTGAATCTTTGGAACGGTGACCTCATTTCCATGACTACCATGAACTTGTTTGTGTTATTGGAATAATTCAATCGCTCAAAATGATCCGGCTTTTCTTGATATAATCTACTGGAAAAGTCTAGAACGTTGAGCACAATGAGATGCTGCCAAAGCTGCCCACAGGCATAGAGCCAAGCAGTGTCAGACTTCAAGATTTGACAACTTCGCTATTCTTACAACATATACACCGCAACTCACCCTGCGCGTAGAAACGGCTCACGGGGAGAGAGGGAGGTACAAGCGTATTAATATATAGATAGCAGTCTACAAATTTTCATATTATTTTTTTCTTATTCACACAGCACACTCTCAACCATAATTTCATTTGAGTAATTCAATCGCAATGGAATTATATTTAATTCTTCGGTCATATTTTTAAATGAATATACTTCTATACCTGATTTAAACTTCTAACAAGAGATATCATTAAATTTTGGTACAGTATATAGTCAAATAAAGGGAACAAATTGAATTGAAATTTCATTAGATCTTTCACGTCGAATGAAGTTAACTGGAGCGAAGCAAAAGTAATAACACCACTCGCCGTCTGAACATAGCAACAATGATAGTCGAACAAAGGGAATTTATTTTGCTATTTCGATTCTTACGATCCTTGCAATGGTCATGGAACTCTCATGGAAATTTCCCGAGAAAGTTTCACAAGCACAAAAATTTAACGTAAAATTGAAGTTGATCTGGCACAAAATTACTGTAATCCTTTAGTTTGCCTTGAGGGCAAGATTTGATTACCACTGAAACTAACCAATCTGCTCCCCTAAATGCAATTACGTATCTTTTATGCCCAAAGCTCTGTCCTTTGTAAAGGTAGAACGTGGAAACCCTTCCGACTCACAGCTCCTGCAGCCGGACTGTGCTACAGAGCCCAGGGTCAGCGAGCACCCTTGTATCCAATATACTGTAATTTTTGCCCCGAAATTTGGTAACTTCTGTAGAATATCACAATATTTCTAGCGTGAAAATAATTTCCAGCAGCATTCCTTGTTCATTTGAGGATATTTAATTTCTAATAAACGGACATCGACGTAAATACGCAAGTGCTTTACACATTTTATCAATCAATCCATTTTTTCACACTGCACATATATTTTTCGTAACTTCAAAATATTAGCTCTGCCGTTGCAACTGATATCGATATTAATGAAAGAAGCGTTTAGTGAGCAAAGTATAGTCACAATCACATATGCTTGGTCCGTAATTGTTTGGATAGTAAGAACAACAAATGATTATATTTCCTATGTTAAAGTTCAATAATTTATGAATAATAAACGCTTCCTTTTCGTTTTGTAATACTTTAGTATACGTTCTGAGAAATTGAACAAATAAATATTAACTATTAAGATAGCTACAAAAACTGCCACGTATAGTTTGCGTTTTTTTTTGTGATGAACATATCACTTGCATCTAATGACTTAAATACTAGCCTATACAGTATATATTCCCACGCATACTTTTCATATGTCACAGTTCTGAGAGACCTATCAACCGTACCTGTAGCAACTTTTCACTTGAATTTCCTGCTGATGAGAATTAAAGGCGTAAGATCCTAAGTAGCAGTTCTCGTAAAAATGGGACCTGCGCTGTGAACACGACTGCAAACTTGAGCATTTTCCTTCAGCTCAATGCACCCGCGCGCAGTCGCTGCCCGCACAGGTTCGTTCGCTGTAGATTTCCGTTAAGAAATGCTCGATGTTTGAATAATCGAATGGACTTTAGCCCTTTTCAGTGCTACATATGTATATGGGTACAATTGAGACCCTTATTTATTCTGAGCATTTCAGAATGACTGGTAGTTAGTACATTGTAAGATTCTTGCTTTATTTTGAGTTTATTTTAATGCCCAGAAATAGAACACTAACATATTGAGAAAGATACTTTTCCGATGAATGCTTCACTGAACTGCTATAGTTAGATCGTACACAACTACAAAACAGAAAGAATGAATTCCAAGAACTTACAACGCGTATTTATTCACTAAAAAAGATCAACGTTTATCATCGGCCCTAACGTCGTCGTTACACCTGTCTTGAATGAAGTTATTGAACGCCTCAGTTCGTTTTCAATAAAGTTGAGATGTTTTTGCAATGGGTTCTGGAGTCTAGAGCAGCCGAACTCGTTTTATGATTTCGTACACAGTGCATATCATTTTCAAACCAGAGCTGAGAGAGTCTCCATTTGAATTCAATATGGCATTTTTCTTACTCAATGTACGACTTAGCGCATGAATTGAATAGTACCTGCTAGTGGGTTGAGGTAAGAAGTCTAAAATCGCGAATTCGGTTAGTTTTCTACTTCGAAATAAATTATTTCTTCAATCTGCACATTATTTTTCGATTCATCCAATATAATTTGTCGGCTGTTGCAGACCGAATCACAAATGATTTGTGAAGTCTTTTACAGTCCANTCTTACGTCGTCAGCAGTTCTCGACCCTTTGGTCGAGAGGGGCCGCAAGTGTGATGAAATTCAATACTGGAAAAGCTAAGAAGTGAAAATTAAAAAAAAAATCTTAACAAGGTATGTTGAAGTAGATGGCTGCAACCTATGCACGTGCCAAAAACACGCATTATTGAAATTAACCTCGTCAGTAAATTCAGTTCTGGAATTCTGTAACAATTTATTTCGATAATTGGCGCAAGTTATTTGTTAGTTGTCAGCAACGGTACTGCCTGGATATATCCACAACTCAACATATTCACTATCATTTCAGGTAAGTAGCATAAAATGAGAGAACATTTTGCCTCTTTTATAGCTTGTAATATTTTTAGCCAGTTAGCCAAATGTAGTGCAAAGTTATGAAAGTGTCTTCGATACACTGTACTCTCACTTAGAAAAAATAGAGTACCTTCACAGTGTTCCCAAGAGTTACTTAGCAACACAATCCTTCAACGCTTTCAATAGCGACTCGGTCGTGCGAGTGCTTTAAACAACCTAGTTTTGCGTTGACTGCGCGGGCCACAATCCTACGAAGAACAGCGAGGCTTTTCTTGGTTCAGGTCCTAAAGTAAACTGGTTCGAAGGCACCTAGGATATCCCTCTGAGACGGAAGTGTTTCGGACAGAATGCGGAAAACTCGGGTGCAGTTGGAGACCCAAAGTCCGGATCATCCGTGTAAAATTTGTGTTTTGTGGGGAGAGCCCTGCATTTCTTATGGTTGAAACAGCAATATTTATTACACACCGATACACAAACAAAGGGTGGTAAAAATTATTTAATGCAACATTCTTACGTGATCTGTAGAAATAATTTTTCTAAACTTATTTTTGCTCATATTAAGTGCAGTCATGTTTGTTCTCAGGTAGTATGTCGTCTGTTCAAGTAATTGTTGAGCCAAATTCACAGACGCCTCATTATTAGAAGCCTTCATGTAGGAAAAGTTCAAACTTATAAACCTTTCCCGCATGAAAACTGTACAGGCGATCCAAATTTTCAGCCGCAAGTATTCGAAGTATGTGCTCTTTACGCAAAAGTCCATATTTTGTATACTTGAAACTAGAAATTTCAAGCTCAAATCAAATGATGCTTAAAATAAGTACGTCGTGTCTCGAGGTCCAACTGTACTTCGCACTGACCCCATAGCTGCGGTCTCACCTCTCCACAGATCATTAAGCTCAATGTTCACAAATGAAAGTCAATGAAAGAGTCGTCATGAAACTTACATTGGTGAAAACTGTACGAATTGCCATAATGAAAATTTACATTTTCATACTGGGAAATCAACATTCTGCTCCTCAACTCGTCATTGTCAGGTGATAAAATGAAATCCTTAAATGATGCGATGACGCGTTTACTCGAGGGACATTGTGCTGGAAATAATAATCAAATCCTGTGAGAGCATGATTTTAAAATTAACTAGAATTGATATTGTTAGCATAATTATTTCAAATAAATGTTTCAAAAGTATTACTAGGTGTACGAGTACTAAGAGAATTTGTTTCATACGTTGTCCGCCGAAAGGCTTCTAAGAAATATTTATATAAGCCTCCATGGCCCTAAAGGACCTCATCGTCCAGTTTTATAAGGATGCAGCTATTTTTGTAAAACCCTAAATGCAGTCTTATTGTATAAATACGTAAGGCTGCAGCTAGTTTCCGTACAAAACTAAATGCAGCCTTATCGCCAATTACAATTCGATCGTTAGTGTTGATGAGCACGATCGAGACAAATTTTTTAGTAACACGCAGTAGAAGTGCTGCGAAAAGTTGAATTATGTGAAAAATTCTCACTTGAGCTCATCTACATCAAATCGCTGGTTTGTTATTGCAGAATTCCGGCATACAAGTTTCTTCTGCGCTGCATGAGCCTTTTGGACTTACAAGAACAACAAGCAATGCACGTTGAATTGGTCTCCGCAATCCATGATACATTTATCGCCCCCAAAAATAACGGAGGCCCTAAATAGGGTGGGATGCTCTCCCCTGTTGTAGTTGGGTACGAAATTAATTATCTCAGCCCTCTCATTTAACTGTTTATTATAATTTTAATAGAAGTACCTCCGAATTGCTCGGCTTCGAATGAGTTTTAATTATAAGTTTTCAATTTTCTGGCGTTGGTACCAAAGTGCAGATACGTAATTTTCAACGTAATCTGCGTTCATTCTTTTTAGGCTCTTGCTCAAATTTAATTTCGGTATTATTTCTGTCATGTCCAATAATAATTTAAAATATTCTTTGCTCGTTCATAATTTACGATTGACTTTCATGCGTCTATAAAATAAGAGCTTAAAAAAAGTAAGCCCTAAGCCACATTAAAAGTTCTCAATAAAGTTTAGCCTCTTGTAAGTTAATTCACTATTTAGGTCATCATAAGGGTATTGAAAGTGGCTTGGGGTAGCGATTACATTGGAAGAAAAGCAGCCTCGGCGTATGGGGATTTCAGAGGGCTTTAGAAATGTGTCCAGACTTGCGGAAATGGTATCTCGATACGAGAGTACAAAAATTGGCGTCTTCCAGACACGACCGAGCCTCCACTACGGAGACCTGCGCCCTGTGCAAGCTTCTGAAATTAAGCTCGGTTGAGCGAGCACAATTTCGCACGGAAATATGGAAGTGGATGAACACGTCCAAAACCACGAGTCTTTAATTCGATACAACGGCGAAGTAAAAAGACGAGTAAACTAATGCCTTGGATTAATTCGCAGTTTAAAAACTTTGATATCAAGTTTTGAAAAGATTGAATTCCATTACAAAGCACTCGATGTGCTTGAAATCCAGGGGAAAGTTCATAACGTCTTGACCCACCTGATAGTTATACTTTCAATCAATTTTCTTCATCCTGTAAAAAATTTCATTGATGACTTTTTCAATGCAAATGAATAATAAATCGAATGCATCTTTATTTACACTTCTGCATCTTACTTGGCAGGAAATTCATTACGTTGCTTGAAGAGACTTACATCAGGGATGAGATCCATTGCGGGAAGTATTATTTAAAGCATTTTTATACCAAAATTGGGATAACTATTTGTGAGAGAACCTTATTCTAGGTGAATATGTGATACATGGCATTTCGTGATAGGATGTATAAGTTTTAAATCGAACTAAATGCTGAATTAACATCTGCTTAATGACTATCTTTTAACCAACTTAACCGACTAACTCACTGAAATTCATGGAGAAGTGATACCATCGGATATATGCGGCCTGTAAAGATATTGCAACGTAAATGAAGCGGTATATGCTAAATAAGTTTTAATTAATTTCCTTCCTCTGTGTACTAAATCTGCATTTAACAGTCGTTATAGATTAATTATTTTTTTCTTGAAATTTCCAACTGCTTTACAAAGTGTAGAAATATTACCGTGAATAGATCTACTTCACTATAGTACGTACATATATGTTTTCAAAATCCCTATTTTGCCAGAAAAGAACAGAAGGTTATTTTCTTTATGGGATACATATGCAATAATATATTATCCGAAACATCAATGATCCAAAACATCATAAAAAATATTACTAATACAAAGTAACTAAACAAATAAGCTTTTTTAGAACATACCTAACTCATTAGATAGTTTGAATGTTATTTTAGAAAAACATGAAGTTCGTAAAGTATCGTCTGCAAATATTCAAAGTATTAGTAACCAAACCTCAAATGCCTTCAATTTGTACAGAAGTACCTTGAGTTTCAACATGCAACTGCTAAGAATACCCACGTACATATATGTCGTACAGTTTGTGAAACTTATAAAATTCCGAAAACTTTAAATAAATCAATTTTCACTTAGAAATGACGAGAGAAAACTTTTTTTACCGCACTCTAGAAACTGACTTTTTGCTCGCAACCGAGCACACGAGGTATCAACACTTCGCAAACTTCGGACTCGTAATCCGCTCTTCGCTGAACTTTCCTTTCAGGCCGCTGTTTTGCGAGAAATTTCGTGCTGCAGAAATAAAGATCGGTTCCTCACAGACGCCCAATCCTCGGACTGGCCGAGGCGTCTGGCAAAACCTGACCTGTCGAGTCACACGTGTATTTCTGCCAGGCTTACAGCCTTCTAGTTTTTTAAATATCTCAGCTTAGAATGAAAAAGAAGGAAAACAAGTAGCGGAAGGGTTGAAGGATGAAAGGGAAAAGAAAGAATGAAGCAGCGTAGGAATTTTTAATAGTTGGGCTAAAAAATTCATGTGTTATCCATGTAAACTAACATCGTGCTAGAAAATATGGAGATGCTAGGTAAATCTTTTTTGCGTAACAAGCTCGCTAGGAATAAGATAGCAAAGAAAATTTTTTCGATCAGTCAATAAATTTCTGTCAAATATTTATAACCGTCCCCTATAAATACTCAAAATGAATCTTATATCTATTGTGTTTGCCCTTACTTTGGTTTTCAGTCAGGGGACATTAAAACAGGAACTCTCAAAAGTCATTTCGAAATATTTTCATGAAATTTCATTACGCAATATTTTTGTAAATAACTATACTATCGGCTCATTTGTTCGCTGCAAACATGTACTTCCGAAAGGCATGCGCTCTTCCGATCTATATAATTTTAGTTGTGCGCATTGCGCATCGCAATACG